>CM065813.1:125339857-125394857 GCA_033398695.1 Orobanche coerulescens | reverse complement strand
GTAGAGACCACCATGTGAATATTTTGGCTCTGATTGAGCCTAAAATTTCATTTGATTCGGCCTACTTTTGTAAATATCTCAGTTTCGACAAAGTTGTTGCGAACCAAAGTAACCACATTTGGGTGTTCTTTGATCACAATTTTCCTTTTCAAATCTTGAAAAACACTGCTCACTTGCTCCACATGGAAGTCAGTTCAAATGCTTCTCCTGTCCCCTATTATTTAACCATTATCTATGGGAAAAATACTAGGGTCGAAAGGAGGGCTCTTTGGGATGACCTTCTTACTGTTAGCAATAATCAGGGGCCGTGGATTGTGGGAGGCGATTTTAATATTATTTTACACTCCCACGAAAAAAGGTGGTGCGTCTCCTATCCCTTCGGAGATGGAAGACTTCCATGATGCTCTTTTTGACTGTAATCTTATTGACTTGGGCTTCATTGGTTCGCCGTTTACGTGGTATAGTAATTTAATTTGGCAAAGGCTCGATAGAGTTTTACACTCTCCGTCTTAGTTTGATACCTTCCCGGATTCGAGTGTAAAACACCTATCCCGCCTTCACTCGGACCATTCAGCGATTTTATGTATTTTTGGTAACAACAAGTTCAAACCTAAACCCTTGTTTCATTTTCAAAATATGTGGATCAAGCATAAGGATTTTCTGGGGATTGTTAGAGATTCATGGCAGATCCCGGTTCATTCGTCGGGTATGTTTAAACTTTTGAACAAACTTTCGAGAATTAAACTTACTTTAAAAGATTGGAATAAAACTCATTTTGGCGACATTTTCACTAAAGTTTTTGAAGCTAGGGAGCTTGTGTCGGATGCCGAGATCAAGTTCGATAATAACCCTTCCGACAACAATCGTATTTTTTTAAACAAAACCAGAGCCAATCTCAATCTTACGATGGCTATGGAAGAGGACTTTTGGAAATAAAAAACCAATTTAAAATGGTGCCTTGAAGGGGAACAGAACACCAAATTTTTTCATGACCTTATCAAATCCAAAAGAAGCAAAGGCAAAATCTTTCAAATCATGGATGGTATCCAAATCACTGACCCCATCGATATCCAAAATTCTGGAGTTAATTACTTTTCTACTGTTTTTAAATGTTTTGATTTTACTCCAGCTGATATTAAGCCTGACATTATCCCATGCGTCATTAATACTGTTGACAACCACAATTTGTGTGCCATGCCGGATGTGGATGAAATTAAACAGGCTGTTTTTAGTATTGATCCAGGCAGTGTGGCCGGCCCGGATGGTTTTAATGCCTTATTTTTTCATAAGTGCTGGGACATTATTGCTACTGATGTATGTGAGGCAGTGTGGGATTTTTTCTCCGGAAACCCCATGCCCAAATCTTTTTCGTGTACTACTATTTCTCTTATTCCCAAATGCTCCCCCCTTGCTTGGAAGGATTTTAGGCCGATAAGCCTTTGTAATACCTCTTATAAAATTAGTCCGAAAATCCTCAGTACCAGATTGGGCCGCCTTCTTCCGAAAATCCTCAGCCCAGCCCAATCTGGCTTTATTAAAGGCCACCACATTACTGATAATATTTTAACGGCCCAAGAAGTTTGTCATGACATATCTACATCTGATTCGAACGTTTTGATTAAATTAGATATGGAAAAAGCCTACGATAGGCTTAACTGGGTTTTTCTATTAAAAATTTTAAAAGCCTTCGGTTTCTCGGATGCTTGGGCTGCCATGATCTATCGTTGCATTTCGAATTGTTGGTTTTCGATTCTCATTAATGGGAGTCCTGTGGGCTTTTTTAAATCCGACAGGGGCATCAGACAAGGTGACCCCCTATCGCCTCTTCTCTTTGTGATTGCGTCCGACTATTTATCTAGACTTTTGGATAAAACTTTTCTTACCCACCCCGATATGTTTTTCAAAATCAGGAAGAAAGTTCGGATTTCACATCTTGCGTATGGTGATGATGTGTTAATCTTTACCAATGCTTCCTACAACAATCTCCTCATTCTCAAATATTGCCTAGATCACTACACCGCGAGCTCAGGACAAAAAAGTAATAACTCTAAAAGTTCTTTTATTTTTGCCAAGCCGAACAATTTGTTGGTTCGTATGGTGAAACAAACGACTGGATTTTCTCAGAAATGTCTCCCATTTAATTATTTGGGAGCCCCTTGTGGAAATGGAATCAAATTTTTGACATGTATGGTGATCTTATTGCTAAAACCTGCGCCAAATTCCAGTCGTGGAATCACCTATTACTTACCTCGGGTGGCAGACTTGAACTTATTAAAACTACCCTGAGCTCTATTCCTTTCTATTGTCTCCAAGTCCTTAAACCCCCCAAAAATGTCATTGTCTTCTTCGAACGGCTTTTTAACAAATTTCTTTGGGGTTCCAACGACAATAGAAAGAGACTTCATTGAGGAGCATGGCTTAAGCTTTGTTACCCTAAGGAAGAAGGTGGTCTTGGCTGTAGGAGTCTGGGGGACATCATTAAAGCGGCCGAAATTAAACTTTGATGGCGGTTTCGTACCTCATCTAATATTTGGACCCAATTCATGAAGGCTAAGTATTGTAAACGTCTCCACCCCATGGTGGTTAAATCCAACCCCTATGACTCTCCTGCTTGGAAAAATCTTTGTGACATTCGTTCCTTAGCTGATAAATGGATTTTTTGGTATATTGGTGATGGTGATATCTCGTTTTGGCACGACAATTGGTGTGATTTTAGCCCGCTGTCCCAATGGGCCTCTAACCCCCGGCTAAACACCACCATTAACCATTTTTGGACTTCACACGGGTGGGATCGATCAAAACTTCTCTCCGTCATTCCCTCGGATCTTGGGGATTATGTTACGACCTTTCCCACTCATGTTGCGTCGGACCTTAACGCTAATAAGGTCGTTTGGAAACTTACCTCCCACGGCGTTTTTTCCTTTAAAAGTGTGTGGGAGGCCATCCGTCAACGTCATGATACTCATCTTATTTTAAAATTCTGCTGGAATCAAATTATTACTCCTACTATGTCGTTTTTCATGGTTAGACTTTTGAAAAAATGGATTCCCACTCCGGACGGCCTTAGATCGAGGGGCATTATTGCCGATAATTCTTGTTTTTGATGTGATAGCACCGAGGACCTGCCTCATCTTTTTCTAAATGGACCGATCGCATCTTCGGTTTGGGCCAACTTTTGTACCTTATTGGGCATTCCTCTTTTACAAACCAGCTCTATTACTTTAGTTCTGTCTCATTGGTTTAATAAAGCCTCGGGTGCTATCCACATTGTACGCATCATTCCTATACTCATTCTGTGGTTTATTTGGTGCTCTAGGAATGACATGCGGGTCAAGAAGATTCCGTTCACGGCTCAACGAGTGTGCGATCGAATTTGGGACTTCCTGTTCATGACTAAAAGCCAGAAATGCATTAAGCCGCGGGTCTGGCTAGGCGCCCCGGCTCTTTCGGATATTTTGGGCCTTTATTTCTGCCCCTGCAATTTTATTTATAATTTTGCTTGTAATTGTAAAAACAAAAAAAATTAAAAAAATCTCCATAATGAGATGGGCCAGGCCGAGTCCTGGGACCACCAAAATCAACACGGACGGGGCCTCGAAAGGCAACCCCGGGGATTTGGCTGTGGGGGGGATTGCTAGGAATTTTTTGGGCGAACCTATCTTTGCTTTGCACGAATTTATCGGCAACCATTCTAATAACTTTGCCGAAGTTTTTGCTATTTGGAGAGAGCTGGACCTTTGCCACGAGAGAAACATTCGTAAGGTTTGGGTTGAGATGGACTCGGCAATTGCCCTTTCTCTTGTCAACTCGCCTAACATGGGTAATTGGCAAGTGTTAAACATCTGCCACAAAATTGCATCACTCAGGCGTGTCATGGATATCTCATTCTCTCACATTTATCGGGAAGGGAACACCATTGCGGACCATCTGGCTAATGAAGGATATAAGTTCAGAAATTTTCAGCTTTATAGCTCGTCTGATCTGCCCGGGAAGATTAATGGCTTGATTAGATTCGATAAAAATAATTTTCCATATGTTAGATTTAAATAATCTCCTGGGCTGTTATTTTCGTTAATTGGGGCGTGTAGAGGGGCTCGTCCTCCCTCAATCTCTTTGGGCGTGTAGTGAGCCTCGTCCCCCCACATTTCTGTTCCATTTAATAAATTTCGTTTTTTTTTTAAAAAAAAAAAGTATGAACTAATTCAATGGGCGTGTAGAGGGTGTCGTCCTCCCTCGATCTCTTAGGGCGTGTAGTGGGCCTCGTCCCCCACATTTCTGATATGTCAAATCTCGTTTTTTTGGGAAAAAAAAGTATGAAATAATTCAAAAAAAGAAATGGGACGCTCTCTCTCTCTCTCTAAGGAAAAACGGTCCTCCTTCTCTCTAGAAAGTTTGGCCGAATCTCAGCCTCTGGCAGTGAAATATCTCAATTCAATTATCTGGGACGCTTATATCACTGCCGTCCGCCGCCTAGGGCGGCGGATTTCTTTCGGAATCTGCCCAACCTGAACATCGCTTCTGTAATCGGGCGCAACAGTGGATTTTCTTCAAAAACGCAGGTCGCTCTATCACCTGCTCATTTGCTGCCATGGTGAAGAAAGGAAATGCGGCGATTCATGAAGCTTTCCCTGGTAAGGAACTCAACCCTCAAATTCCTGCTGCAAATCGGATTTCTATGGTCGGTATAGTTGGAGACTCGATAGGGGACGTGGGTGGAACTTCCATTTGCAGGGAAGGTGACCTACTACCCCTTTCGAATCATGATTCTGTTGATGTACCACATTCGGAAGTGGGTGATTCTTCAAAAGCTGGGGCCGAGCTTTACAAAGTTGGTTCAGGAAATGTAAACAACTCACCTGCCCAGAAGGTGTTTGCTAATATGCCTGAGATGACTCCAGAACCTAATCAGGCTTCTCTTCTTGAGTCTGCAGACTTGTGCGCCCATAATATTGCTTCCCGTTACTCACTGCCAATCGGAACAGTCCAGGGACGCAGCTTTGCTGCTGTTCTTAAAAATCAGTTTGTGGCAGCCCTTTTAGTTAAGCCCACTGCCATGAACAACAAGAATTTCATTGGAACAAAAAATAACTCGCAGAGGAGTTTCTATGATGACGGTGAACTTTCTGCTTTTGGGCAGATTTTGAACAGGGATGGCAGGAAAATTGTATACTTTTCTGCACTAGAGCTCGAGGACCTTGTAGCTCCTTTCAAGTATGCATTGGTCGGGAAATTTTCTCACGGTTTTCCTACGATGAAGACTCTTAGGTTGATAATGGGAAATCTCAATCTTAAAGACGATTTCTCAGTCTCCCTACTTGAAGAGAGGCATATGCTTATACGTCTTCGTTGTGAGGAAGACTACACACGTCTATGGTGTCGTCAAGTTTGGTTCATAGCTGGGTTCCAAATGCGAGTCTTCAAATGGCCTCCAGATTTTTATCCACAAGTTGAAGCCCCGTATGCCCCGGTTTGGGTGAATTTTCCTTACCTCCCGGTTCATTTATTTGACAAAAGAAGTCTTCTTACTATTGCTTCAATGCTTGGTAAACCACTTAGGATTGATAGCGCCACAGCTGATTTATCAAGAGCTTCTACTCCACGGGTTTGTGTTGAAATTAATTTATCTCAATCCTTGTTGCATGAAGTGGAAATCAATCTTGATGGGAAAACATTAATTCAACGTGTGGAGTATGAGAACATCCCAAAATATTGTTCATCTTGTAAGCACCTTGGTCATGTTATGACGGTCTGCAAATCCTTGAAAACACCGACTGCATCAGCACAACCTGGTACGTTTTTGAGCAGCCCAGCTCATGTGGAGGTTAATGCCGCGGCCCTCCAGCCCTCCAGCCCAGTTTTGGAGCCCAAGCTCAGGTCGAATGGAAGTAATACTCCAACACTTAAGCGAGTGAGTGCAAAAAAGATTAAAGAGGATATCTTTAAATTATACAAACTTTTCGAAGATGTTTCCGAACAGGCCTCGGTGTGCATATCCATTGAAAATTATCGCTACATGCCAAGCGAATATGTGGAAAAGAAATATTTTTCAGATGGAGATAATAATCGGTATTCAGCTCCGATTATCTTACCACCCAAAAAAAGGGATCTGGCAAAGGGAAAAACGGTTGCAACGAATAATGAATGCGCAAATTCCAAGATCGTTGAGGAATGGTTCGAGGCTAATAATCGATTACCGGAACCACATAAAGAAGAAAGTAGATCGTCCAAAGATGTTGAGGGCTTTATCAAAGTCGTCCTAAAAAAGAAGAAGACAAAAATAAAGGAGAAGGAAAAAAAGACCTAATGGGTTTCTTGTGTATTTCTATTATAATCGGGATTTCTTTGCATTTTCTACTCTTTCCTTTGGTAGTAATAGCCGTGTTAGGGATTTGGCACCCCAGAATAATAGTAGTTTTTCTACTTTCTCGTTTGTATAATTGGCTTTGTAAGGGAATATGTCCCCCTAACCTTGTCTGATTTATCGAATTACCTCGTTCTTTAAAAAAAAAGTATGAACTAATTCACTAAATTTGATCTTCAGATTTTTTTTCGGATAATCTCTCTCTCTAGATTTTTTTCTCCTCCTTCTCTCTACAATCTTCATCCTCTTTTTTTACATTTTTGTGTTTTCCGGGCGTTATTCATCTGATAACGTCTATTTCTTTCTCTTTTCCGCCGCCTAGTGCGGCGGGCCCTTATTAATTATTCTGCCTCATGGCAGACAAACCTCATCCGTTGGGGGCATCCCCATGTGATATTCCCATCATTATCCCCGCCCGTCAACTATCCATCCCCCAAAAAATAGATCTCGTTTTTTTTAATAATCTTTCACGTTCTTCCTCACCCGTTAATCCTGGCTTTTCTTCACTTCCGTCCTCCACAACTTTTCACCCGAAGTTCTCCAACAAACCACTGCTCTCGATTTCTCATATCCCGTCTTCTTCTACGGGAAACCATATCATAAATCCTCCCAATCTGACCTCTGATCCGGCGGGCGAAGGTTCTTCGACTGTTTTTCTTATAGATCCAGCAGATACAAACCGCTCGGAAATCAATATCGGAGGGAATCCGGTCACCCTTGATGATTTCCCGACCCCATCTACACTTGACTTCGTGGCAGCTTCCGTTTCAGAAGTGGCGGAGCAAGAACTTCCAAGATCTTTTGACGAAATCACGCCTCTTGTGTGTGGTGAACATGCGGATCTGCAAAACCCTATGGAGCCTAAATCGCATGCCAAGGGTCAAGATAGTGCTGATACTCAGGCTAGATCTACCGAATTCAGGCCTAACATAGAAGAAAATTCTATTCCTCCGGTCATACCAGTGATAAAATCGTATGTTGCCGCTACTTTCGGCGGCGCGGAGTACTTGCAGCGGGCTTTTGGCTTGGTGGACCGGTCCGG
Organism: Orobanche coerulescens; assembly: GCA_033398695.1. NCBI lineage: Eukaryota > Viridiplantae > Streptophyta > Magnoliopsida > Lamiales > Orobanchaceae > Orobanche > Orobanche coerulescens. The sequence continues at coordinate 125,387,454 of CM065813.1, read as the reverse complement.
TGAGGTACCTACTGTGGTCTTCTCGAAACTAGAGTGTGATAAGGCATCTGAAGCCTTCCGCCTCTCGGTGGTTGGTAAGTTCTCCTGCGGTAAACCAGCTAATGAGGTAATCCGAACTACCCTCCATAATCTCGGATATAAACCATGTAAAGTCCAGTATCTTAACCTACGTCATGTTTTAATTACATGTTTTAATGAGGAACAATTTGCTAAACTCCGTATTCAACGTGAAATACCGATAGCCGGACTCCCGATGAGGGTCCTGAAATGGACACCAGAATTTGATTTTAAAAATGAACCGCCGGGGGTTCCGATTTGGCTTAAAGCCTTTGCTCTCCCTATTCAATGGTATGATGTTCGGAGCCTTAAACAATTGCTAGTGTTTTTGGTGAATTTGTCATGGCAGACGAAGCTACTCTTTCAAAATCCCGTTTAAACTATGCTCGTTTTTGTGTAGAAATAAATCTGGAAACTCCCCCGGTTGAAAATTTTGCCATATCATGTAATGGTAAATCTGTTGATATTAATGTTCAATTTGAACGATTGCCAAGATACTATCATTTTTGCAATCATATCGGCCACGCAGAAATGGACTGTTATATCAAGAACCATAAACTTAGGCCGAATTTTGTTGAAAAAAATAAACGGCTTGCTGAAAAGCTTTCTCACGTTAATTATGTTGCTAAAAATAACAAAAAGGCTGAAAAATCCCCACTGATGCTTGAAAAGGAAGAATATTTGGTGCAACAAAAAGAGAAAGATAATACCGATGTAGACTTGCACAAAACTAATTCATCTCACTGTGTGCAGGATAAGGCAGTCCCGGTAAAGCATGCTCTATCTAATAACCCATTTCATGCCCTGAATCAGATCAATCATGATGAACTTATTGTATTAGATTCTGTCAAACCTTCTGATGAAAATGTTTGCAGGCCGATTCATTGATCTCTCCCCTGGCTGACAAGCCAGGCATGCCTGGGAGAGACTTACTCTCCCCTGATCTTGTCCTGGCCCAGCCGGGGGACTCCCACCCTAAACTTGTTTGTAATTCCCTCCCCAAGACGGAAGGAGCGCCCAAGGACATTTCTGAGTGCTCCCACAAGAAACCTAAGGAAGTAAAGAACAGTGACCTTTCCAGGGACACTGTCGGCTTCATCTGAGTCTTGTGGAGATACTGAGTCTGACTTGGGCATCCCTGATGTTTGCCCTGATATTGATTTTGATGTTGGTGTAGGAAAAGTGGTGCTGGCCCTACCTCTCCCCACCTCTAAATCCCCCCGGAGTCTAAGGAATGAACAGCGCCGTTTACGGGATATTGAATATGGGAGACAATTGGAACGGGAGGCCCAGGGCATCGTTGGTTCATCCAAAGACCACGACCCGAATGACACTAATAACACGGAGCACAGGAGGAGAAGTGCGAGAATTCAGAAACCCCCTAATGTTTCTAATGATTAACACACTCATCTGGAATGTTAGGGGTATGGGTAAGAAAGACGCTAAACGTAATGTTAAAAATCTGAGTAGAGACCACCATGTGAATATTTTGGCCCTCATTGAGCCAAAAATTTCACTTGATTCGGCCTATTTTTGTAAATATCTCGGTTTTGACAAAGTTGTTGCGAACCAGAGTAACCACATTTAGGTGTTCTTTGATCACCATTTTTCTTTTCAAATCTTAAAAAACCCTGATCACTTGCTCCACATGAAAGTCAGTTTAAATGCTTCTCCTGTCCCCTATTCTTTAACCATCGTCTATGGGAAAAATACTAGGGTCGAAAGGAGGGCTCTTTGGGATGACCTTCTTGCTTTGAGCAATAATCAGGGACCCTGGATTGTGGGAGGCAATTTTAATATTATTTTGCACTCTCATGAAAAAAAAAGGTGGTGCCTCCCCTATCCCTTCGGAGATGGAAAACTTCCATGATGCTCTTTTTGACTGTAATGTTATTGATTTTGGCTTCATTGGTTCGCCGTTTACGTGGTATAGCAATTTAATCTGGCAAAGACTTGATAGAGTTTTACACTCTCCGGCTTGGTTTGATACCTTCCCGGATTCACATGTATAACATCTCTCTCGCCTTCACTCGGATTACACGGCGATTTTATGTCGTTTTGGTAACAACAAGTTCAAACCTAAAGCACCTTTTCGTTTTCAAAATATATGGACCAAGCATAATGACTTTCTGGGGATTGTTAGAGATTCCTGGCATATCCCGGTTCATTCATCGGGAATGTTCAAACTTCTAAATAAACTTTCGAGAATTAAACTTTCTTTAAAAGATTGGAATAAAACTCACTTTGGCGACATTTTCTCTAAAGTTTTTGAAGCGAGGGAGCTTGTGTCGGATGCCGAGGTCAAGTTTGATAATAACCCTTCCGACAACAATCTTATTTTTCTTAACAAAACCAGAGCCAATCTCAATCTTAAGATGGCTATGGAAGAGTATTTTTGGAAACAAAAAACTAATTTAAAATGGTGTCTCGAAGGGGAACGGAACACCAAATTTTTTCATGACCTTATCAAATACAAAAGAAGTAAAGGCAAAATATTTCAAATCATGGATGGGATCCAAATCACTGACCCCGTTGATATCCAAAATTCTGGAGTTAATTATTTCTCTAATGTGTTCAAATGTTCTGATTTTACTTCGGACGATATTAGGTCGGACATTATCCCCTGCCTTATTAATACTGTTGACAATCATAATTTGTGTGCTATGCCGGATGTGAATGAAATTAAACAGGATGTTTTTAGTATTGATCCCGGCAGTGTGGCCGGTCCGTATGGTTTTAATGCTTTATTCTTTCAAAAGTGCTGGGATATTATTGCTACTGATGTATGTGAGGTAGTGTGGGATTTTTTCTCTGGAAACTCCATGCACAAATCCTTTTCATGTACTACTATTTCTCTAATTCCCAAATGCCCCCTTGCTTGGAAGGATTTTAGGCCGATAACCCTTTGTAATACCTCTTATAAAATTATTGCAAAAATTCTCAGTACCAGATTGGGTCGTCTTCTTCCAAAAATTCTTAGCCCAACCCAATCTGGCTTCATTAAAGGCTGCCTCATTACTGATAATATTTTAACAGCCCAAGAAGTTTGTCATGACATATCTACATTTGATTCGAATGTTTTGATCAAACTAGATATGGAGAAAGCTTACGATAGGCTTAATTGGGACTTTCTTTTAAAAATGTTAAAAGCCTTCGGTTTCTTGGATGAATGGGCTGCCATGATCTATCATTGCATTTCTAATTGTTGGTTCTCGATTCCCATTAATGGGAGTCCTGTGGGATTTTTTAAATCTGATAGGGGCATCAGACAAGGTGACCCCCTATCGCCTCTTCTTTTTGTGATTGCATCCGACTACTTATCTAGACTTCTGGATAAAACTTTTCTTACCCACCCCGATATGTTTTTCAAAATAAGGAAGAAGGTCCGGATTTCACATCTTGCTTATGCTGATGATGTGTTAATCTTTACTAATGCTTCCTACAACAATCTCCTCATTCTCAAGAATTATCTGGATCACTACACCGCGAGCTCTGGCCAAAAAATTAATAACTCCAAAAGTTCTTTTATTTTTGCCAAGTCGAGCAATTTGTTGGTTCGTATGGTGAAACAAACGACTGGATTTTCTCAAACGAGTCTCCCCTTTAATTATTTGGGAGCCCCCTTGTGGAAAGGGAATCAAACTTTTGACATGTATGGTGATCTTATTGCTAAAACCTGCGCCAAATTCCAGTCGTGGAATCACCTTTTACTTACCTCGGGTGGCAGACTTGAACTTATTAAAACTACACTGAGCTCTATCCCTTTCTATTGTCTCCAAGTCCTTAAAACCCCCAAAAATGTCACTATCTTCCTTGAACGACTTTTTAACAAATTTCTGTAGGGTTCGAACGACAATAGAAAGAGACTTCATTGGGGGGCATGGCTTAAGCTTTGTTACCCCAAGGAAGAAGGTGGTCTAGGCTGTAGGAGCATGGGGGACATCATTAAAGCGGCTGAGATTAAACTTTGGTGGCGGTTTCGTACCTCCTCTAATATTTGGACCCAATTTATGAAGGCTAAGTACTGTAAACGTCTCCACCCCATGGTGGTTAAATCCAACCCCAATGACTCTCCTACATGGAAAAATCTTTGTGACATTCGATACTTAGCTGATAAATGGATTTTTTGGTATATAGGTGATGGCGATATCTCGTTTTGGCACGACAATTGGTGTGATTTTAGCCCGATGTCCCAATGGGCCTCTAACCCCCGGTTGAACACCACCATTAATCATTTTTGGACTCCTCACGAGTGGGATCGATCAAAACTTCTCTCCGTCATTCCTTCGGATCTTGGGGATTATGTTATGACATTTCCCACTCATGCTGAGTTGGAGCTGAACGATCATAAGGCCGTCTGGAAACTTATCTCCCATGGTGGTTTCTCCTTTAAAAGCGCGTGGGAGGCTATTCGCCAACGCCATGATACTCACCTTATTTTAAAATTTTGCTGGAACCAAATTCTTAGGCCTACTATGTCGTTTTTCATGGTTAAACTTTTAAAAAAATGGATACCCACTCCGGATGGCCTTAGATCGAGGGGCATTATTGCCGACAATTCTTGTTTTTGCTGTGATAGCGCTGAGGATCGTCCTCATCTTTTTCTCAATGGGCCGGTCGCCTCTTCTGTTTGGGCCAACTTTTGTTCCTTATTGGGCATTCCCCTTTTACAAACGAGCTCTATAAATATAGTCCTTTCTCATTGGGTTAGTAAAGCATCGGGGTTCACCCACATTTTGCGTATCATTCCTATAGTCATTCTATGGTTTATTTGGTGCTCCATGAACGACATGCGGGTCAAGAGGATTCCGTTCACGGCTCAACGTGTATGCGACCGAATTTGGGACTTCCTGTTCCTGATCAAAGGGCATAAGGGTATTAAGCCGCGGGCCTGGCTGGGCGCCCCGGCTCTCTCGGATATTTTGGGTCTCCATTTGTGCCCTTGCAATTTTCTTAATAATTTTTATTGTAATTGTAAAAACAAAAAAAAAGGAAAAAAATTTCAATTGTGAGATGGGTCAGGCCGAGTCCCGGGACAACCAAAATCAACACAGATGGGGCCTCGAAAGGCAACCCTGGGTATTCGGCCGTGGGGGGGGGGGTGCAAGAAATTTTTTGGGCGAACCTATCTTTGCCTTTCACGAATTTATTGGTAACCATACCAACAATTTTGCCGAACTTTTTGCTATATGGAGAGCGCTCGATCTTTGCCACGAGAGAAACATTCGTAAGGTTTGCGTTGAAATTGATTCGGCCATAGCTCTTTCTCTAGTCAACTCACCTAACATGGGTGATTGGCAAGTGCTAAACATTCGTCACAAAATTGCATCATTCCGTCGTTCCATGGATATCACGTTCTCTCACATCTATCGGGAAGGAAACACCATTGTGGACTTCTTGGCTAATGAAGGTTATAAGTTCAGAAATTTTTGGCTTTATAGCCCGTTTGATCTGCCCGGGAAGATTAATGGCATGGTTAGACTTGACAAAAGTAGTTTCCCGTATGTAAGATTTAAATAATTTTCTTGTCTTTTTACTTCATTTTTTGGGGCGTGTAGATGGGCTCGTCCTCCCTCAAACTTTTGGGAGTGTGGTGGGACTCGTCCCCCCACCTTTCCTGTTCTTCTAATAAAATTTCATTTTTTTTAAAAAAAAAATATGAACTAATTCAAAAAAAAATGTCGCTCTCTCTCTCTAAGAATAATCCTTTGCCTTCTCTCTAAAAAAAATCGCTGCCTTCTTCAATTCATGCCTTCCCGGTGAATCTTTTCTACTTAACTCAGATAGTCGCCGCCTTTCTTCTCCCGTCCGCCGCCTTGTGCGGCGGGCTTCCAACAATCTGAGTCCTGAAGGTGGGCTGCGTTTTTGTTGATTCTCCTGTCCGTCTAATCCCTTGCTCCAGCTATGAATTTTGGTTCTTCTGGCCCAATGGATAACAAGATTATTAAAGGTAATAAGGTCTCCATCCAGCCGATTAATCTCTCTGATATGCCCTTGTCCTCTTCGGCCGCTCCAGGTAATTTGGCTCGCCCCATTTTTTCGCCTTCTTCAAATCGGGATTATGATGTCGGGTTTGATGGGGATCCGATGAGGGCTATGGGTGGGCCCTCCATTTGCAGGGCGGGTGACCCCTTTCCTCCGTTGGTTTCTACTGATAGTAGCTTTCCGAAGGTCGCCAATTTTTTTCCAGTTCCGGCTGCCCTCAAAGTGCTCGATGAAAGTCCTGTTAGAACTTCATCCTCTTCGGCCACCCAGGTTCCCTCGTCTGTGCAGCCCCGTAGCCCCCTGGGTGTGTCAGGAACAGCTCCCAAATCTCAGCAGCCCAATTCATTTTCGGCACCTAGTTTTGCTGCTACTCTTAAAAAGGCCAAGGAACCTGCAGTGGGCTTAAATTCCCAAATGGCAACAGCTGCCCCGAGCGTCTATTGTGCTGGTCTAAAAACATCCTTGAATAAGAGCTTTCATGCTGAAAGTAGTACCAATACCTTCGGTCAGATCATTGAACTTGAGGGACGTAAAGTCGTGGCATTTTCGGATCAAGAAATCGATGAGCTTGCTGCCCCCTTCCAGTTCGCTTTGGTTGGGAAATTTTCTCATGGTTTTTCGACGATGAAAATGCTGAAATCAGTTATGGACAATTTAAAATTAAAAGGTTCTTTCACAGTCTCCCTTCTTGAAGAAAAACATGTTTTGCTCCGGATTTCATGTGAAGAAGACTATACTCGTCTTTGGAGCCGCCAAATTTGGTTTGTGGTCGGGTTTCCGATGCGTGTCCTCAAGTGGACACCTAATTTTGATCCTCTAGTCGCGCCCCATTTTCTCCGGTTTGGGTCCTATTTCCGTACCTTTCTGTCCACCTATTCGATAAACGTAGTCTTTTTCAAATTGCTTCGGTGATAGGTAGACCACTTCGAATTGATAGTGCCACGGCCGAATTATCTCGTGCTTCTACTCCGCGTGTTTGTATTGAAATTGATATATCTAAAGCCCGATTGCCAGAAGTTGAACTTACACTCGGTGGTAAAATTAGGATGCAACAAGTGGAATATGAAAATTGTCCTAGCTACTGCTCATTTTGCAAGCATTTTGGACACAACACGAAGAGCTGCAAATCCTCCAACAAAGCGTCTGTCTCGGGTATTGGTGATAATTCTTTGGTCAGCCCTCCAAAGGAGGTTGCGGTAGTGGTTCCGGAGCAGGTTTTGCCCTGATGCCAGGTCAGCCCCCCGCCCCCCGATGGCTCGGTTTTGGATGACTTGATTTCCTTAGATTCAAAAAGAATTATTACTTTTATTCCCGGACCCAATAATCCAACGACCAAGCCACTTAATGTTTCAAAAATTCGAGATGATATCCTTCAATCTTGTGATCGGTTTGATAACATTTCAGATGTCGAGTCCGAGTGTATGACTATTCAAAATGATGCTTATTTCGATCCTGACGCTTATGTTGCGAAGAATTTTTTTCTCGAAGGATGATTGGCCTGACCCGGAATCGGAACCTATTGTATTGCCACCAAAGAAAAAAGTTAAGAAAAAAGTAAAGAACAACACCGTCAAGCCTAACCAAGTCGACGAACGGGTCGTAACCACTATGGTGGAACTCGATAAATATGCAGGTTAGAGAGATAAGGTTCCAGACCATGATATGGATATGGGATTTCAAACGGTTGTGAGCAAGAAAAGGCAAAAGGAAGAAAAAGCTGGAAAAAAGCAAGAAAGTGGGCCCCATAATTACCGTTTTTTTTTTTGCGTTTTGTGGCTATGTGTGGGATTTGGCCCCCCATAAAATATCGGCTTTGTAAGGGAATAAGCCGCCGTAAAACATCTTTGTGCTATGATATGGCACTTTTTTTTAAAAAAAAAGTATGAACTAATTCAATGCTCTCTCTCTCTCTAGAATTTTTCTCCTCCTTCTCTGTACAATCTTCATCCATTCTTCATCCGTATTTGAGTTTTCCGGACGTTATTCTGTTGGGATTCGTTGCCTAAAACGAAGGCCCAGCGGAAGCGGTAAAACGAAAATTAATTCGATCCGAATCCACAAGAGATATAGAAACTCACCCTTGTAGACCGTTTATTAGATGGATAACCTTCTCTTGAGCTATTCCCCAAGCCCTTGAACGATCCAACGCCGAAAGCACCGCGTCTCTACTTGCCACGCGCCGGAGAAACGACCGGAATGACAACACCTTGCTATCCTACGAGGATACGGCTAGAGCTAGGTGATGAAGCTATTGATTTTGATGAATATACTCCAAGTATGTTTATCAAAATTCTCTCAATATTTTTCTCTCAATTTTCTCCAAGAAAAATGAAAAAGAAGTTAGTGAAGAAGATGAAGATGAGTATGAACACCATGAAATGAACTCTAAGTTATTTTCTCTCTCTCCTTCAAACTCTCTTACGTCTCTCTCTCTTTCAAAGTGTGAAATATGTATGTGATATTATATCTACTCAATCACAAGTCTACATATTATTCTTTATACACCTTCCACCAACTTATACAACTCATTTACATGAGAGGTATCCCCACCATGTCAATATCATCCATATAAAATGGAAACAAAAGACAAGGGGAAATTAGGTGGAAAAGAGGAGGGTGGCCATGATGAAAAACGGACGAGTTCGGTTCGTTTCGGACTCCCGAAAGTCAAAACAGATAAACTCCGATTCCGTTTCGATGTATTTATATCGATTAATTAATCCAATTAATTAAACATATCAAATACAAAATAATATAATTAATTTCTCCAAGAAATAATTATATACATGAATTAAATTAATCACCCAGTAATTTATTTAATTCATTAGGCCGTAAATCAATTTATCCAATAAATCGATTTAGACATCTAATGTCCCAAATTTAGATATCCAATATCTAATACACATAATGAGATAATTAGCTTGATTCATTCCGTCGTCAATCCTAATGCGCGACTCGGTAGGTCCATCTCAGTCAGCAATGGGAGGAACCAAAGAGTAGTAGCACCACCTAGCCAGCCTGGCGGCCTACACGGTACCCCAACTGAGAACGAATGATTGGGATCATTCAAGAACCATTCTGTCGTGAATACCAGTATACGTATAAACCCTTCTTTCAAATGTCCCGATCAAGTTATAGGGTCACGGTCAGTCAAACCCTATCTGTACTTGACGCTATGCATGCGTTAATGCAAATCGAGATCATCGAGCTGTCGTGTATCTAATACAACTAGCTCCAATGCTTTGGCCAAAGACTTATGATCTCATCTGCCAATAACCGCATAGGACATATAACCCGCTCACTAACGGAAGAAAGAATTCTATCTTGGTATTCAGTAGGACCTGCTACTTGCCCAACAAGATGCACGTCGAGATTGACCCCCGCCTTCCGGTTTATAGGGTCGAACTACTCTAATGAAAATCTTGACGTCACAAGCACAACCCTACTAAATCCTCAAGTCGAAGGTTCACGAATACCTATCACAACCTTTCGATTCCATCATTGACTGTCCCGGAGTGAAATCCGTGTGATGAATCGAGGGTGAGTCGGTTCGAGTATACTAATCCAATTAGCATACCTATAACGTGTGCTCCCACTAACCATTAGTGTTCGACAAGCACTCTCCATGTCAAAGAACACGTCATACAAGTCTTCACATAAATTTAACGCCCAGTCAAGTTTCATCGACTTGCGAACGATTAAGTATTTGCGCTATAACCTTTCCAGTGCCGACCCCCTTATCCAATAAGGAGTGGAACATTTTGCTCTCAAATACACGGACTAGTTTCCATATGTTTATTTACGAGTTAGGAATGCCAGTAACACCAGTAAATAAAGAAACATTCATTTGCCTTATATAAATGGTTTACATAATTACAAGTACAATGCCCTCACTCAACAACCTCTGAGTGGCATTCGAGGGCATACTCCTAATATATTCATCCGATAACGTCTCTTTTTTTTCATCTTTTCCGCCGCATAGGGCGGCGGTCCCGCTTTAAAATTCATCTGCCTTATGGCAGACAAAACATCTGCATTGGGGGCGGGTCCCCACTCATCTCCAACGTGTGACACCACATCTAATCCCACCGCCCGTCAACCATCCTATATCGTGGACCAAGATTTCAACCCCCCCATCTGCCTACCCACCTCCCCAAAACCAGGAAAAAAAATTCATAAGAATAAAAAAGCTGGAGACTTCCACGAGGATCCTCCCATAATTTCTGGAATTACTCCACCTTTCAAAACTGACGCGGTATCATTTTTTGACAAACCCCCTGTGAAATCCCTCTCGCTGCCGTCTTCACCGAAATCTCTTCTGGAGTTTGCAAATCTTCCTTTTTGCACCGATTTTCCATCTTCGTCTACGGGATTCCCTATCAAAAATCCTTCAAATCTAACCCTTATTCTAGTTTCAAACCCCCCTCCCGAAAATATTGTCCGCATCCTAGATGGGGATGTTGCGGGCGGTCGTGTTCTTCAGGGAAAAGGGATTTCGCTTGAGGATTTCCCATCTCCGACTTCCCTAGACATCTCTATTGCCAATATTTCGACAGTGGCGGCGGATCATATATCGAAAAACCCTAATCGGGCTACTGCGGCCGGGGGCGATAATCATTCTGAAGGCGCGTCGGCCAAGTTTGACTTGGTTTGCGAAGAAATCTCTAAGGGGATTCATATCCCCGGTGACAAAGGAAAACGAGCGTCCGCCGGTTTCCCGGAGAATCCTTCTGGAAGAAAAGATGATATCTCATCAGACGTGGTTACACCGGTGGTGAAATCCTACGCTGTTGTAATTTCCAGGAATTTTGGACTTATGCAGGGTGCTTTTGGCACTGTTGACCGTTCCGGGGCGGTCCCTACCGTCCGATTTTCCAAACCAGAGTGTGAAAAGGCGTCCAAAGCTTTTCGGTTTTCGGTGGTTGGTAAGTTCTCCTATGGGAAACCCACGAACGAGGTAATACATGCTAACCTTAACGATCTCGGGTATAAACCGTGCAAAGTTTAATATTTAAATCTTAGAAATGTTTTAATTACTTGCTTTAACGAAGAACATTTTGCTAAACTTCGGATCCAACGAGAAATTGCAATTGCTGGACTCCCAATGAGGGTCCTTAAATGGACTCCGGATTTTGATTTCAAAAATGAACCTCCGGTAGTTCCGGTATGGTTGAAAGCTTTTGCCCTTCCCATCCAGTGGTTTAATCTCAGGAGTCTAAAAACTATTACGAGTGTGTTTGGTGAATTTGTTATGGCGGATGATGCGACGTTATCTAAATCCCGATTGAATTATGCTCGTTACTGCATTGAAATTAATCTTGAAACACCTCCAGTTTAAAAATTTGCTATTAATTGTGATGGAAAATCTGTTGAGATAAATGTTCAATTTGAACGTCTTCCAAAATACTGTCATTTCTGTAATCAGATTGGGCATGTCGAGGTTGACTGCTATATTAAAAATCATAAACTTCGGCCCAACTTTGCTGAGAAAAATAAACGATTCACAGAAAAATTTCCAAAATCAACTATGTTGCTAAGGACAATAAAACTGGGGAAATACCGTTAAATGTTTCTATGATTCCTACTCAAAACTTCTTCCCCTTTAAAAAATAAAGATAAAGTAAAGAATTTAAGTGTTGATCCTCCGATCCAACAAAAAGGAGGTGACACCTCTGGTGTAGACTCCCACAAAACTGATTTATATCACCGTGTGCAGGATAATGTTGCCCCGGTTAAGGATGCTCTATCTAATAACCCTTTCAACTCACTTAATCAGATTGACGGTGATGAACTTATTGTGTTAGATTCTATTGATCCTTCTTCTGACCCTGCTATGCAGAATGATGGCCATACTCTACCTCTGGCTGATAAACCAGGCATGCTTGGGAGAGATTCAATGGCCCAGTCGGAGGAACCCCCCCCCAGAAACTTGATTGTAATCCCCTACCCAAGATTGAAAGAGTGACCAAGGACATCCCTGAGTGATCTAACAAGAAACTAAATGAAGTCGAGTATAGGGACCTTTCTAGGTATACTGACTCGGCTTCTTCCGAGTCTTGTGGAGACACTGAGTCTGACTTGGACACCCCGGAAGTCGGCCCTAATGTTTGTTCTGATGATCCTACAGGTAAAGCCGGACACCGTCCACTAGTGCTGTCCCTACCGCCCCCCCTCCCCAAAGCCCCGCAGAGTTTGAAAACAGAACATCATCGTCTTTGAGATTTTGAATATGGGCGGCAGTTGGAAAGGGAAGCCCAAGCTCGCTTGGGAGTTCACGCCCCGGTAGACATTGGCAACATGGAGCACAGGAGGAGTGCTCGGATTCAAAAACCCCCTAACGTTTCTAATGATTAACACCCTCATTTGGAATGTTAGGGGGATGGGTAAGAAAGATTCTAAACGTAACGTGAAAAACCTTTGCCGGGACCACCATGTGAATATTTTAGCCCTTATCGAGCCGAAAATCTCACTTGATTCGGCCTATTTTTGTAGATACCTAGGTTTTGATAAAGCTGCGGCCAACCGTAGTAATCATATCTGGGTGTTTTTTGACCATCAGCATACTTTTCAAATTTTAAAAATCACTGATCACTTACTTCACATTAAAGTCACTTCAAATGCTGCTCCTATCCCCTATTATTTAACCATTGTTTATTGGAAAAATACAAGGGTCGAAAGGAGGGCGCTTTGGGATGATCTTCTTGTGGTTAGTGATAATCAGGGCCCTTGGATGGTGGGGGGCGATTTTAATATTGTCTTACACCCCTTTGAAAAAAAAAGGTGGAGCTTCCCCTATCCCTTCGGAGATGGAGGACTTCCATGATGCACTTCTGGATTGTAATCTTGTTGATTTTGGCTTTGTTGGTACGCCTTTAACTTGGTACAGTAACTTCATTTGGCAAAGGCTTGATAGAATTTTACACTCTCCAGATTGGTTTGATACCTTCCCGGATTCGAGTGTGAAACATCTATCTCGCCTTCATTCGGATCACATTGCGATTTTGTGTAGTGTTGGTAACAATATTTTTAAACCGGGACCTTCTTTCTGTTTTCAAAATATGTGGGTCAAGCACATTAATTTCTTTAAAGTTGTCAAGGATGCCTGGGAGGTCCCGGTGCATTCGGTCGGAATGTTTAAACTCCTCAATAAACTCACTAGGATTAAACTCACTCTTAAAGACTGGAATAAAACTCATTTCGGTGACATTTTTTCTAAAGTTTTCGAAGCCAGGGAGCTCGTCTCGGAGGCTGAACTTAATTTTGATAACAACCCTTCTGATTGCAACCATATTTTGTTAAAAAAAAATAGAGCCAATCTTAATCTTACGATGGCTATGGAAGAGGAGTTTTGGAAATAAAAAACTAATTTAAAATGGTGTCTTGAAGGGGAGAGGAATACCAAATTTTTTCACGATCTGGTCAAATCTAAAAGAAGCAAAAGTCGTATTTTTCAAATCATGGATAATGTCCAAATCACCGATTCCATACTCTGTGGATGGTGGGCGGTGATTTCAATATTGTCCTCCATCCTTGTGAGAAAAGAGGGGAAAACCCACCTATCCCATCGGAGATGGAGGAATTTAGGGACTCTGTCCTTGAATGTGAGCTCACGTAGTAATTCTATTTGGCAAAGGTTGGATCGTATTTTCTTCTCCTCCGAGTGGTATAATAAATTTAATAAATGTGTTGTTAGGCACAATCCCAGACACACTTCGGACCATCATGCTCTTCTTTGCGAATTTTCTTCCTATTTTATTAAACATCCTACCTCCTTCCGTTTCCAAAATATGTGACTAAACACCACGATTTTTTGGAAGTGGTTAGAGATTCTTGGTCCATTCCTATTCCCTTTACGGGCATTTCCAAATTATCCAAAAAACTTTCGCATCTCAAACTTGCTCTTAAAGATTGGAATAAGAGTGTGTTCGGGAATATTTTTTGTTAAGGTGGCTGAGGCTCAAAATCGTGTGGCTGAAGCGGAGGAAAATTTTGACAACGATACTTCCGATGTCAATAAGGAGCATCTTAAAAAAATGAATGATAATCTTCTCTGGACTCTTTCTCTTGAGGAGATGTTTTGGAAACAAAAAACGCAAATGAAGTGGATTATGGAAGGGGTGAGAAATAGCAAATTCTTTCATGATCTAGTTAATAAGAATAGGAAAATGAACTTCATTCATAATATTGTTGATAATGGTACCAACCTCTCTGACCTAATGGATATTGCCAACTTGGTAGTCCATTATTTTGAAAATGCTTAACTAAAGAGAATGCCGAGGGGGAGAATGTGAGGCTTGACATCATTCCTAACAGTATTGACCTGCTGGATAATAATAAGATTTGCGATATTCCTTCGTTAGAAGAGGTGAGAGGTGTGATTTTTGACATGGATAGTGAGAGTGTCGCCGGGCCGGACGGTTTTAGTGCTAAATTCTTTCAAGTGTGTTGGGATATCATTCAAGTTGATGTTCTTGATGCGGTAGTTGATTTCTTTAAGGGGGCGGATTTAACTCAAGCGTATGCTTCTACGACATTATCTTTAATACCTAAAATTCCATCCCCCAATTCTTGGAAAGATTTTAGGCCCATTAGCCTCTGCAACACTCCGTATAAGATTTTTTCTAAACTTTTGAGCAAAAGGCTTAGTTGGCTTCTTCCTCGCATCATTAACCCCTCCGAATCGGCTTTTATCAAGGATCGCCTCATTACGGACAACATCCTTACGGCATTGGAGGTGACTCATGATATATCCCGGTCTAAACTTAACACCATTATTAAATTTGATATGGAGAAAGCCTACGACAGGGTGAATTGGGATTTTTTGTTTAAAATTTTGGAGCTATTTGCTTTATCTCCTCTCCTTGGTTTCCAATTATTATTAATAGTTTTCCGGTGGGTTTCTTTAAAAGTGGGAGAGGCCTCCGTCAAGGGGACCCGATCTCTCCTCTTTTATTTGCCCTTGCGGCCGACTACTTATCTAGACTCATTGATGATAAATTTGCTAAAAATCCAAATATGTTTTTTATTCGGAAAAATGTTCGGATTACCCATTTGGCTTATGCGGATGATACCATACTTTTTATTAAAGCCACGAAGAATAATCTTCAAATTCTTAATCATTGTCTTCAACATTACGAGGGGACTTCAGGTCAGAAAATTAATAAGTCCAAAAGCCTTTTTGTTATGCATTGCCCGGGTGTTGAAGACCGTCTTATGGAGATTACGGGTTTTGAACCTTCTTGCTTACCTATCCAATATCTCGGGGTCCCCCTTTGGAAAGGTAACCCGACTTTTGCTATATTCCATAATGTGATCCTTAAAATCCAAAATAAAATTTCTCTGTGGAATCACCACCTCCTTTCTCTAGGGGTCGAATTGAGCTTGTCAAATCAGTTTTAAATTCGATCATCTTTTATTGTTTACAAGTGATCAAACCACCCGGTAATGTTATTATTTTTATTGAGAGACTGTTTAACAAATTTTTGTGGGGATCTAATGAGCATAGACATAAAATCCATTAGGCTTTTTGGAATAAATTATGCTTTCCCACTAGTGAAGGGGGAATTGTGTGCCGGGTTCTTAATGACACCATTTGTGCGGTTGAACTTAAAATGTGGTGGAGGTTTCGTACCTCTAAGAATATTTGGTCTAATTTTTTAAATGCTAGGTACTGTAAAAGACTCCATCTGATGATTGTTAAAAGTAATCCATATGATTCTTCGATTTGGAAAAGGCTTTGTTCTATGAGAACCCATGCGGATGTTAATATTTGGTGGAGTAGTAGGGATGGTAATGTCTTTTTTTAGCACGATAGATGGTGTGATTTTAGCTTGCTGTCCACAATTTTCCCGACTAAATCCAGAACGTGTCTCGCATCTTTTTGGGCTGGTTCGTATTGGGATAGGGACAAACTTTTATCGGCCCTCCCTACCCAATATTGTGATTACATTAGTGCTTTACCAACTAGTTCTAATTTTTCTAAACCGTGCTGGAAAATCTCGTCCAATGGGACTTTTTCTTTCAAAAGTGCTTGGTAAAGTACTAGGCAAAGTAAAAATGAGCATTATGACTTCGTCGAGCAAAGTACTAAGCACAATATGCAATTCGAGAAAGCATCATGACTTCGTCGGGCCGTGGGTTGTGTGCCGGAGTCCCAATTGTTTATTATCAAGGGGTTTACTGGTTATTATTATCAAGGAGTGTAGAAGCAATATTAAAGTAGTTTCTTTTTTTTTTTGTTTTGTGTGTTTACAATTACAAACATAACGATTATTAAAATTGCAAGGGCACACAAAGACACCCAAAATGTCCGTTAAAGTTGGAATGCTGAGCCAGGCTCGCGGCTTAAGGCTCCTATGGCCTTTGATCATAAGCAAAAAATCCCAAATGCGATCACACACGCGTTGAGTCGTGAAAGGAGTCCTCTTGACCCGCATGTCATTCCTAGAACACCAAATAAACCATAAAATAAGGACATGGATGATACGAAAAATGTGGATGTCTCCCGACGCCTTTTAAAACCAATTGGAGAGGACTAAATTAATACAACTGGTTTGCAAAAAAGGAACCCCACTAAGGTGCAAAAATTGGCCCAAATCGACGAGGCAACCGGACCATTGGATTTAACCACCATCGGATGAAGATGCTTACAATACTTATTTCTCATAAATTGGGACCAAATATTAGATGACGTACGAAACTGCCACCAAAGTTTAATCTCGGTCGCGATAATGATGTCCCTCAAACTCCTACATCTGAGGTCACCTTCCTCCTTGGGGTAACAGAGTTTAAGCCAAGCCCCCCAATGGAGTCTCTTCCTATTGTCGTTAGTACCCCACAGAAATTTATTGAAAAGATGTTCGAAAAAAATGATAACATTCTTGGGGGGTTTAAGCACTTGGAGACAATAGAACGGGATCGAGCTCAGGGTAGTTTTAATAAGCTCAAGCCTACCACCCGAAGTAAGTAAGAGATGGTTCCATGACTGGAATTTAGAACACATTTTAGAAATAAGGTCACCGTACATATCAAAAGTTTGATTCCGTTTCCATAAGGGGACCCCCAAGTAACTAAAGGGGAGATTTATTTGAGAAAATCCGATTGTTTGTTTCACCATACGAACCAACGGGTTGTTAGGCTTGGCAAAAATAAAGGAACTTTTGGAATTGTTGATTTTTTGACCTAAGCTTCCAGTCATTTGTTGAGAATGAGGAGATTATTGTAGGAAGCATTGGCAAAGATCAACACATCATCGGCATACGCCAAATGTGAAATCCTTACATTATTCCTGATTTGGAAAAACATATCGGGGTGGGCGTGAAAAGTTTTATCCAACAGTCTAGATAAATAGTTCAAAGCAATCACAAAAAGAAGGGGAGATAAGGGGTCACCCTGTCTGATGCCCCTCTCGGAATTAAAGAAACCCGCGAAATTCCCATTAATAAGAATCAAGAACCAACAATTAGAAATGCAGCGAAAAATCATGTCAATCCATCCCTCCAAGAAACCGAAGGCTTTTAACACATTTAAAAGAAAATTCCAATTGAGCCTATCATAAGCCTTCTCCATGTCCAGTTTAATCAATATATTAGAATCGGATCTAGAAATATCGTGACAAATTTCGTGGGCCGTTAAGATATTATCAGTTATGAGCTGGCCCTTAACAATTCCAGATTGGGCTGGGCTAAGAATTTTAGGGAGCAAACGGGCCAACCTGTTACTGAGGATTTTCGCAATAATTTTGTAGGTAGTATTACATAGGCTAATCGGACTAAAATCTTTCCAGGCGAGGGGGGAGCATTTGGGGATAAGGGATATAGTAGTACATGAATAGGATTTAGGCATGGGGTTTCCGGAGAAAAAATCCCACACGGCCTCACACACATCCGGTGCAATAATCTCCCAACATTGCTGAAGAAATAGAGCATTAAAACTATCCGAACCTGCCACACTACCCGGATCGATATTAAAAACAGCAAGTTTAATTTCATTTACATCCGGCATAGCACACAGAGTGTCGTTGTCATACGTATTAATCAGGCAAGGAATAATATCCGTTCTAATATTAGACGGATTCAAATCAGAAGATTTAAACACATTAGAAAAATAATTCACCCCAGAATTCTGGATATCAACAGGGTCGGTAATTTGGACGTTATCCATGATTTGGAAAATTCGACTTTTGCTCCTTTTGGATTTGATAAAGTCATGAAAAAATTTGGTGTTCCGCTCCCCTTCAAGACACCATTTTAAATTAGTTTTATGTTTCCAAAAATCTTCTTCCATAGCCATTTTCAGATTCAAATTGGCTCTAGACTTGTTTAATAAAATAAGGTTATTCTCAGAAGGATTGTTATCAAACTTGCGTTCGGCGTCTGACACAAGCTCCCTGGCTTCGAAAACTATAGAAAATATATCGTTGAAATGGGTTTTATTCCAGTCTTTCAAAGTAAGCTTGATTCTCGACAATTTATTAATGAGTTTGAACATCCCCACAGAGTGAACTGGGATCTCCCAGGATTCCCTCATCGTTTGCAAAAAATCTTTGTGTTTAACCCACATGTTTTGGAAACGAAACGAGGGCTTAGGTTTAAAGTTGTTATTGCCAAAACAACAAAAAATCGCAGTATGATCCGAGTGACGGCGAGATAGATGTTTCACACTTGAATCCGGGAAAGTGTCAAACCAAGCCGGAGAGTGTAAAATTCTATCAAGCCTTTGCCAAATTAAATTACTATACCACGTAAAGGCCGGCCCAAAATAGCCGAAATCAACAAGATTACAGTCAAAAAGCGCGTCATGAAAGGCTTCCATCTCCGAGGGAATGGGGGGCACCACCTTTTTTTCAAAAGGGTGTAAAATGATATTAAAATCGCCTCTGACCATCCAAGGCGGCCCCTGATTATTGCTAGCCGCAAGAAGGTCATCCCAAAGGGCCCTCCTTTCGACCTTAGTATTTTTCCGATATACAATGGTTAAATAACAGGGGACAAGAGAAGCATTTGAAATGACTTTCATGTGGAGCAAATGATCAATGTTTTTTAAAATTTGGAAAGAGTGGTGGTAGTCAAAGAAAGCCTAGATATGGTTACTCTGGTTAGCCACAACTTTATCAAAATTTAAATATCTACAAAAATAGGCCGACTCAAGTGAAATTTTTGGTTCGATTAGGGCCAAAATATTCACTTTTTGGTCCCTACTAAGATTTTTAACATTACGTTTAGCGTCTTCTTACCCATCCCCCTAACGTTCCAAATGAGTGTTTTAATCATTAGAAACATTAGGGGGTTTCTGAATTCTCGCGCTTCTCCTCCTGTGCTTCGTGTTATTAACGTCATTCGGGTCATAATCTATGGAAGAACCAACGAGGCCGTGGGCCACCCTTTTCAATTGTCTCCCATACTCAATATCCCGTAAATGGCGCTGCACTTTCGTTAATCTCCGGGGGGATCTAGGAATGGGAGGAGGTAGGGCCAACATCACTTTCCCTACACCACCATCAGAATCAATATCAGGGCCAACATTAGGGGTGTCCAAGTCAGAAGCAGTGTCTCCACAAGACTCAGATGGAGCCGAGTCAATGTCCCTGGATAGGTCACTGCCCTCTACTTCCTTAAGTTTCTTGTGAGATCACTTAGGACTGTCCTTGGCCACTCCTTCCGTCTTGGGGAGGGGATTACAAACCACAATTGGTGGGAGTTCCCCCGGCTGGGCCAGGGCAAGATCAGGGGAGAGTAAGTTTCTCCCAGGCATGCCTGGCTTGTCAGCCAGAGGTGGAATCGGAATACCGTCCTGCAAAACAGGGTCCGCAGAAGGTTCAATAGAATCTAACACAATAAGTTCATCACCATCAATCTGATTAAGGGCAATAAATGGATTATTAGATAGAGCATCCTTAAACGGGACAGCCTTATCCTGCACACAGTGAGATAAATTAATTTTGTGCTAGTCAGCAGCAGTAAAATCATTCCATTTTTGTTGGACCAAACGTTCTTCATGTTCCAAAGCTCCACCTTTTTTCTCATGGGGGTGTAAAACAATATTAAAATCGCCACCAACCATCCAAGGCCCCTGATTATTGCTAACCGCGAGAAGGTCTTCCCAAAGTGCCCTCCTTTCAACCCTAGTGTTTTTCCCATATACAATGGTTAAAGAATAGGGGACAGGAGAGGCATTTGAAATGACTTTCATGTGGAGCAAGTGATCAGTGTTTTTCAAAATTTTATAAGAATGGTGATTGTCAAAGAAAATCCAGATATGGTTGCTTTGGTTAGCAACAACCTTCTCAAAACCAAGATAACGACAAAAATAGGCCGAGTCAAGAGAAATTTCGGCTCAACCAGGGCCAAAATGTTCACTTGGTAGTCCCTACTAAGATTTTTAACATTACGTTTAACATCTTTCTTACCCATCCCCCTAACGTTCCAAATAAGGGTGTTAATCATTAGACACATTATGGGGTTTATGATGCCTGGCTCCGCCTGAGCTCCGTGTTATTTGGGTCCAAGGGGCCCAAGCCCTTCGAATTCCCACGGCATTGGGCCTCGCTTTCTAGTTGGCGCCCAAATTCAATATCCCGAAGCCGTCTTTGTTGTCTCTTCAAACTCCGAGGAGATTCAGGTAGGGGAGGGGGCAGGGCCAAAATAATACCACTATTACCTGCACCGATTTCATTAAAATCAGCAGTATAGGAGTTTCCAAATCCGACTCCATATCCCTGCAAGACCCAGAAGAAGCTGAGTTAGTGTCCTCTAAAGAGACACTATGCTCGACTTCCATTTGTTTCCTGTAGGAGCACTCAGGGACATCTTTGATGAAAGATCAGGGGGCGAGGAACCTCCGGCTGGGCCAGAACAAGATCAGGGGAAGGTGAGTCCCTCCCAGGCATGTCTGGATTATCAACCAGAGGTGAAAAAGGGACTTCATTCACAGGGTCAATAACTGGTTCAACCGAATCTAAAACAATGAGTTCATCGCCATCCATCTGATTAAGAGCATGAAATGGATTATTAGATATCCCATCCTGAATAGGGACTTCTTTATCGTGCACACAATAGGAAGTATAAGGTCTATGAGGAGCCAAGATAGTAATATCAGTACCCTTTTGTTGAACTGAAGCATCAACAATCACGATCAGATTATTAGGCAGCTTATAGTCATTATTAGAGGAGAGGCACTTTAGGAGGGAAAAAACATCCTGAGATTTTTCACCAGTTTTCCCTTAATAACATAGTTTATTTTCGAAATTTTGTCTGAGAAACGTTTGTTTTTCTCCGCAAAGTTAGGATGAAGTTTATGATCCTTAATGTAGCAGTCCTCTCCAACATGTCTAATATGGTTGCAGAAATGACAATATTTCAGGAGCTGCTCAAATTGAACGTTTATTTCAACAGATTTCCCATTATATGTAATTGCAAATTTTTCAACCGATGGAGTTTGAAGATTAATTTCAACACAGAAACGAGCATAATTCAAATGAGATTTGGACAACGTAGCTTCGTCTGCCATAACAAATTCACCAAACACATTTTCTATAGTTTTCAAACTATGGACATCGAACCACTGGATGGGGAGGGCAAAGGCTTTCAGCCATACTGGAACCACCAGCGGTTCGTTTTTAAAATCAAAATCTGGTGTCCATTTGAGGACCCTAATCAGGAGGTCGGCAATAGCTATTTCTCGTTGAACACAAAGTTTGGAAAAATGTTCTTCATTGAAACAAGTTATTAATACATGACGAAGGTTTAAATATTGAACTTTGCACGGTTTGTACCCCAGATTGTTAAGGTTAGTGCGTATTACCTCGTTCGTGGGTTCGCCATAGGAGAACTTACCGACCACCGAGAAACGGAAGGCTTCGAACGCCTTGTCACACTCGGGTTTGGAGAACCGAACCATTGGGACTGGCCCAGACGGGTCTACAGAGCTGAAAACACCGTGCAAGTGCTCAACATCGCCAGAAATTGCAGCAGCATAAGATTTCATCGCTGGATTTGGAACTGCATCCGATTGGGCTCCACCATTGAATAGCCGGGGAGTTAAGAGCCGGCTCCTGGGCAAGGGGATGCCATAAAATGTTCCGCCGCCACTTTTAAACCCTCGTTTTCCCCATACGAAGGCTGAGGGTCCTGAAATAGGTTCTCTAAAGCTTTTTCCGCCGCCACCGCCGAGTTGTTGGCTACAGAAATGTCAAAAATTGAAAGAGTAGGGAAATATTCAAGTGAAATCTCTTTTTTCTTATGGATCTGAACAAGATATGGAGAAGTAAGTGCGGGGAAATCGTCCACGAAGGCTAGATTCCCACCATCCGGATGATTTTTGGCCCGATTTACGGGTAGAGGGTTTCGAAACAGGAGCGTCAGAAACGTTCAGAGGAAGATTCAGATTATTAGAGAAAAAGTTATCGGTTTTCAAAATTCGGATGAGAGGTCGGTGAATATGGGAGCGAGATAGGCTTCGTCTCCATCTAGAAAAAACTGAAAAAAGCAGAAAAGGGAAGAGACAAGGCCCGTCGAACTGAGGCGACGGACAGGAAGAATAAGAGCCGTTAGGGTTTTGAGACAGCCACTAACGTATATATTGAAGGAAGAACAGGCGGAAGAAACAAGAGAATTCTAGAGAGTGAATTAATTCATAC
Source organism: Orobanche coerulescens (assembly GCA_033398695.1). Classification (NCBI taxonomy): domain Eukaryota; kingdom Viridiplantae; phylum Streptophyta; class Magnoliopsida; order Lamiales; family Orobanchaceae; genus Orobanche; species Orobanche coerulescens. Next base: position 125,364,776 of record CM065813.1, on the reverse strand, counting down.
TTTTTTTTGAGGAAAGAGGTAATTATATAGAGCACCAAAAATTAAGGGGGCTGATTCCCATACACGGCCGAGGGACCCCAAAGAATCCTAGACGACTACATCGTCAAACGAAAAATGTGCCAAAAATCAAAATAATGATCAAAGGTGACTACCTAAGCCTTATGTATGGTGTTTGCCTTTGATCAAGTTTAATGTGGCCTAACAATTTGCCTCGGATATTTGAGATATCATACAGAAAAAAAATCTTTTTGCCTACAGCCTTCATTAGCAAGTAGATCCGCGACTGCATTACCTTCCCTAAAAATGTGGGTGAACCGGACATCCATAGCACTAGATAGTTCCCTAATTTTGTGCAAAGTATTTTGAAGTTGCCAATTCCCCGTATGGGGTTTTTGAATGAGGTTGATGGACGTCTCCGAGTCTGCTTCAATCCAAACCCGGTTGATGTTCCTGTCATGGCAAAGATCGAGACCCCTCCAAATCGCATAAAGCTCCGCAAAGACATTAGCTTTCTGGCCTATATATTCGTGAAAGCCAAAAATGGGGCGGCCGCGGTAATCACGAGCAATACCCCCGGCTGCCGATTCCCCTGGATTTCCTTTCGAGGCGCCATCTGTATTAATTTTAACAATCCCGGCCAAATGAAGTAACCAACGCACCACAAACAATTTGGGTGGTTTTTTAATACAATTACAAATAATACAATAACCAAAATTACATGGACAAATTTTAATATACAAAAGGTTACTAATCAATGGCGCAGATTTCCAGAATGAAGGAGATATCGTCCTAGATGTCTTGATCATGTTGAGATGATGCCAGATGCGGGAACACACTCTTTGACTTGTAAATGGGATTCCTTTGACACGTTTATCGTTCCTGGAACACCACAAAAACCACAAAATCAAAATGGGAATAAGATGAAATCTATGCATTTTACCAATTGCCTTGGTGAACCAATGTTTTAGTACAACTCCAAGGTCCTCTGTGTCTAGCAAGGAAATCCCTGCAAGATTAGAGAAGTTAGTCCAAACAACCATAGCAACCGGGCCTTTTAAGAAAAGGTGGGTAGAATCTTCATCCTGGTTACAGCAAAAGCAAGGGATCGAGGTGATAATTCCTCTTTTCCTAAGCCCATCCGTAGTCGGTAGCCATTTGCGAAGAATCTGTATCATGAAAATTGAAATAGTGGGGGTTAAAACAGGATTCAACAAAATTTTAAAATGTCATTACAATCCTGTCTTTCCCTAATCATAGACCAGGTACTTTTGAAAGAAAATTTATCATTAGGTGATAGTTTCCAAAATGTTTGTATAGAAGAACCATGAGTTGGCAAATACAGAATGTAATTGCCAACATCTGGGGGTACCAGATTAAGGACCTTTGACCGGTCCCAATCCCTGTCCGACCAAAGATTATGTAAAAGTAGGTTTGATCTAGTATTAGGTAAAAATTGAGATAGTGGGTTGAAGTCACACCACTGGACATGCCAAAAAGAGACAGCACCCGAACCAGTATCCCAGAAAATCCACTGGTCCACCACGTGTCCGATTTCACACATGTTTTTCCAAATGGGAGAGTCATACGGGTTGGGTTTAATGACCATTGGGTGTAGCCTTTTGCAATATTTCCTTTTGAGAAAATTAGACCAGATATTGTCATTTGTTCTAAATCTCCACCAAAGTTTGATTTCAGAAGCTTTAGTGATATCATTGAGGTCTCTACACCCAAGCCCTCCCTCATCCATAGGGAAACACCGCCTATGCCATGCGGCCCAGTGTAGTTTCCTCTTTGTATCATTAGAGCACCATAGGAATCGATTGAAAATTCTTTCAAGAAGACTAATGACATTTTTAGGAGGTTTCAGGACTTGAAGACAGTAAAAAGGAATTGAGTTTAAAGTGGACTTTATTAGTTCAAGCCTCCCACCCGTAGTTAAGAGATGATGGTTCCAAGTTTGAATTTTAGAAGAAATTTTAAAAATGAGATCCCCGTACATGTCAAGGGTCTGATTCCCTTTTCATAATGGGGTACCAAGGTATTGGAAGGGAAGAGCCTGGAATTAGAATCTAGTGATCTGTTCCACCATTCTCTTAGCCGTGTTAGAAGGATTGTGCATGATGAAGTGGGTTTTATTACAGTTAATTTTAAGTCCTGAAACTTCTTGAAAATGGTCAAGTAAGTTTTGAAGAATACGGAGATTGTGGTCAGAAGCATTCAATAAGAGAAGAAAATCAATAAGAGATTTTCACACCTTTTCTGATTTTGTAATACGTACCCTGATTTTTGGCAAAAGTATCATCCAGAAGCCGGGATATGTAGTCAGAAGCAATCACAAAGAGCAAAGGAGACAAATGGTCTCCTTGCCTGATGCCTCTCCCAGATTTGAAAAAGCCAACTGAATTTCCATTAACCAGAGTGGAAAACCAACAATTGTTGATACATGAAGTAATAAGATTAATCCAATTTTCACAAAAATTGAATTGTCTCATAATTTGAAAAAGAAAATTCCAATTAAGTCTGTCATAAGCTTTCTCCATATCTAACTTAATCAGAAGATTAGAGTTAGAGACAGATATATCATGACAGACTTCTTGGGCAGTAAGAATGTTGTCAGTGATAAGCCTCCCTTTGATAAATCCCGATTGAGAGTTGTGTAATATTTTAGGAAGGATCAATCTAAGCCTCAAACTCAGAATTTTTGAAATGATTTTATAAGTAGTGTTGCATAGACTGATTGGTCTTAATTCCTTCCAAGTCGATGGGGAGGGATTTTTAGGGATTAAAGAGATGGTAGTACATGAATAAGATAGTGGCATCGGAGATCCACTGAAGAAGTCACATACTGCCTCATAAACATCATTGCTAATAATGTCCCAGCATGTCTGAAAGAAATAAGCGTTAAAACCATCAGGACCAGCAACACTATTACCATCCATATTAAATACAGCTTGCATCACTTCCTCCAAAGAGGGTGTGCAGCAAAGTTGATTATTAATATCCATAGTAATAATGTTGGGGATGATTTCAGGTTTGATAGGTTCCAGGATTGGGTCATTTTCTGCAAAGGAATCAGAGAAATGAAAGGTAGCCAATTGCTGGATGAGAAGATGATCAGAAATAAAACTCCCCTGCTCCCAAATTTGGTGGATTTGAGTTTTAGCTATTTTCTTTTTAACCGTATCATGGAAAAATTTGGTGTTCCTTTCACCTTCAGTAATCCATTTGAAATTGTTTTTTTGCTTCCAAAAATCCTCTTCCATGGACAACTTGAGGTAAAAATTTGCTCTAAGTTTCTTAAAGTTTTCCAAATTAGTGGGAGTCGGGTCGTTGTCAAACTGGGCCTCGGCCAAGGCAGCAAGTTCTTTGGCTTCCGCAACTTTAATAAAAATATTACCAAAAGTGTTCATATTCCATTGTTTTAGAGTATATTTAAGTCTATTAAGTTTATTAATAAGCTTATACATACCTAAAGAATAAATAGGAATAGACCAGGAGTTTGAAACTGTTGTAAGAAATAAATGGTGTCTGGTCCACATATTTTGAAATCTAAAAGAAGGTTTTGATTTATTAGTGGGGTCGCTAAAAGAACAGATCAAGGCATGGTGATCCGAATTAATTCTAGAGACATGCTTGATTAAAGAAGAGGGAAATAAATTTAACCATTCGGCGGAAATTAACACTTTATCGAGTCTGTTCCAAATAAAATTACTATACCAAGTGAAGGGGGATCCGACAAATCCCCCATCCGAAAGGTGACAATCAAGGAGAGAGTCGTGAAATTCTTCCATTTCCGAGTTGATGGGGGTTGCCCCGCCAGATTTTTTATGTGGGTGTAGGATGACATTAAAGTCTCCCCCCACAAGCCACGGTTCAGTAGTTGAAGACACCGAAAGAAGAGCGGCCCACAAATCGCGTCTCTAAATTTTAGTATTTTTGCCATAAACAATAGTCATGAGAAATGGAATCGGAGACCCTTGCGAAATTATTTTCACATGAAGTATTTGAATAGAATTTTTCAAAATAAGAATTTGACACGTATGATCACAGAAAAGCCAAATATGATTATTAATATTAGACACTACATTACTAAAATTAAATAATCTACAACAAAATTGAGGATCTAACGCAACTTTTGGTTCAATTAAGGCCACAATATTTAATTTATGTTCCTTGATTAAAGTCTTAACAATTCTCCTAGCGGATGGGCTACCAATACCACGAATATTCCGAATCATTGTACTAATCATTAATTATTTATTACGTCAAGTACTCCTACGCACTCTATCACGTTTAGAAGAGTCTCTATCCTTTACCACAAGGGTCACCGGCGGCGGACTATCGACCAACGGGGCTTTTAATGCCAAAATTAATGTTTCCGATCTATTATTAGTTGAACTCTCGGCATGACCGGAAAGAGGACTATCAGTAGTCCCAATGGATTCGGAGCTCGGAACGGAATGAGATGGGCTAAAATTTGAGCTACTAGCCGTAGAAGTTGAATCAATAATTATTTTCTCCAACTCGTTAACGGGAATTCCGACCTCATGAAGTTTACTTTTAGATTTAAAGTTAACCAGTGAGGCTTTTAATGGCCAAGGGGTTCCCTTGAGAGGGGCAGCGGTCGAGGTCACGGGGGACATGGCCACGGGTATCTCAGTTTGGACGAGAGGAGTAGTTTCTAATTCGGGCAAAATATTCACGGATTTAATAGGGGATGAGGCACCTTCCATATTATCTATGTAAGGTAATTTTGTGGATGTTAAAGGAGCAATATTATCATGAGTGATAACATGCTTCCCCTTATCCAAATTAACATTATCAACATTGTTGTGTCAAGAATTAACACCTTCCGACAGGCGACCTACTAGGAGGACTGGCGACCGAGTTACTGCCGAGCGGCCAAGGCGGATCTGCCGATCAGCGACCTGGCGACCGAGCCTCAGCCCAGCGGACAAGCTGCATCGACCAACCGAAGGTCCCAGGACAAGTCCCGGTATCGAGCGATCAACCTCAGATACGATCGCCTCTCGATACTCGGCGACCGACTCCTGGCGATCTACCAATGGACGATCATCTCTCGATACTCGGCGACCGACTCCTGGCGATCTACTAATGGACGATCTTCTCTCGGTACTCGGCGACCGACCCTTGGCGATCGACAACCGGACGACCATCCTTCGGCACTTGCCGACCTACCCTTGGAGACCGACCGTCTCTCGGTACCTGGCGACCTACACTTGGTGACCGACCATTGGCGACCTCCATCCACTGGCCGATGACGACCTCGGATGATCAGCTAGAGACGACTGCCTCATGTCGATCTCCACCGATGGCCATCCAGTCGGCGAAGGCCGAACCTTGAGACTGGCACCACGTGCAAGGACCGAGACAAGATCCGCGAATCTCGGGCCATTGACCACAGTCTGGCAGATTCTCTCCACCAGCCGACAAGCCGCCGAAAGCTTGTCAGTAGGGCCGCATGTTGACTGACTCCGGACACGTTCTGGCTCCTTATTGGACCGCCCAGCTGGCGCCAGCCTCTTCCTTGGACTTTAGCCCGACATCCAGCATCTTACTTGGACTTTAGCCCGACAGCCCAGGAGATCGGCACATTATTATATTGGCCGGCGGGCGATCGGCAGATTAAGATAATGGCCGACAGGCGATCGGCCACTAAAGGACAGGACCCGGCTACCCCTATATATACAAAGCCTCCTGCATTTGTATTCGCTCGCTGGCATTCTTGCACTACACACGTAATACAGAAGCAAAATACAAGCACTTGGCTAACATCCAACTCTTGGCAATAGCTATCTTTCGGTCTTACTTCTCCCGGCCTTTTCTCCTCGAGCAGATTATCGGCGGGACGAAGAACACCAAGCTTCGCTCAAGAGCCGGATTAACAGAGTCTTTTTACACTCATTGTATTTAGATTTCTCTCATTAATACTTGTATCCACGAATATTCGTATTAATAACATCTCGCGAGAGCATTCAAGCCCGGGCCTAACAAACCCGGCAAATCTTGTATTATTTATCTTCTCTCGGAAGTGCTCCCGCAATTGTTGTTTGTTGTCCGTCTTCCAGCAGTATTAATCTTCGGATAAATATTTTGGGCAACAACAATTGGCGCTAGAAGGAGGGGCATCCAACCCTCGATTTTTATACCTACCGTCCCGAAGAACACTCACTGTTCTCGGGGCAGATACTTGAAGTGACACTTACTGCACTTCAAAGAAATCCTTCAGAAAACATGTCTTCCGCCTCCGCGTCGAAGAAAGCCACTGACCAGCCGGCCAGACCCCCTGTTCCGTCCCAGTCCGAGCCGCAGCCGATGGTGGAAGGTAGCCGCCGCTTGATCGAGACGCTCGACCCGTCCGGGAAGGCGGCCCGATCCTCTCGCTCGATCGATTCGAACCAATGAATAGATCGAAGAGGCCATAGCCGTCCTTCGGGAGAGCGACGGAGTGCTCTCGACGCGCCTCCGGCTATCACCCCTCGGTCTCCCGCCGGAAGATCAAGCGGAAGCTCAAGGCACTCTCGGCCGAGCGAGCGAGGAGGCTCGCCCGCAAGAAGAGGCGCTCGCGGCGGGGCACCTCTGTCTTCGATCGCACAGGCGGTGACCCGACACAGCGGCGACCGGGCGTCCGGCCCGGCTACGAGACGACGGAGTTGGTGTCCGTCACCAGAGCTCGGCCTACCCGGCTCCCACAAGGCGATCCGGCCGCCCGGCTCCCGCCGCGATTCCCGAGGTCGGCGGCGGTGGGGTCGGAGGTCGGTACACAATCGCCTCGGCCCCGCTCCCAAAGCCGATCCGCAAGCAGCCGAGCCGCGGCGATTGCCGCAATGCAACGTCAGATCGACGACGTGAAGGCGCTCCTGCAGTCCGGGGCAGGCGCCGTGAAGACGATCGCCGCGCCAAGCGAGCCGCTCGCGATCGACATCGAGCTTGCCCCGGTGCAGCACAAGATCGTTCCTCCTCAGACACCCGTGTACCAGGGGCGATCGGACCCCCAAACACACCTTCACAAGTTCAACATCTACATGACCGGGTGTGGGGCATCAGACGCGACCCGGTGCCGAATGTTCCCTCTGACGCTAGACGACCTCGCCCACCGGTGGTACACCTCATTGCCACCTCGGTCCATTGGCTCCTTTAACGAGCTGGCGCACGTCTTCACGGAATACTTCGCCACCAGGGCCGCTCGGCCAGAAGGTCCCCATCGCATGTGGCGGATCAGGCAAGGGGAAGAGGAGTCCGACTCGGACTACATCGACCGGGTTGACATGATCATCCTCAACGGCGAGCCCGTGAGCGATGAGACCGCCCTATACTCGGTCCTAGGAGGTTTTCAGGGCTTCTCGCCTATGTTCAGGCATCTCACGAAGACCCTACCGACGACCTACGCAGCCTTCCGGGCTAGAGCCGCAGATTTCCTGTCCACGCAAAGGCTTCTTCTTAGCCTAGGAGTAGAGCGATCGGCGCCCGCGCGACGACCTCCAGTCTACCTAGCCGATCGCTACTATCCAGCAGAGCCGGAGGACTCGCTCACAGCCTACAGTCCAACATTCTAAATAAGGGACTAACTCCCGTCGATCGCCGATATCGACCTACGATTAAAGCGATCGGCTGCCGAGCGGCGATCGCCAGTCTTCCGGCCCGATCGCCGATCATCACGCTACATCATCAGCAACCCGGTGGACACGATCGCCATCTACAGTCCGGCACATAACATGACGGACTAAGGCATAAGATCGCCTCCACCGCACATCATAAAGCCATGGCCCTGGCAGTCGATGGAACCGGCTGCTTCGGTCATGCAAGGTCCCTTTCGGCCGAGATCGCCCGCCCTTCGTTTAAATACGAGGCTGGCGTAGTCGGAGGGCTCTCCAACATTAATCAGTGGACACATGCCACAACCCCGTCTCAACGTACACCGTCGAGGTCGGCCATCTCCATGGCTGGCCGAGGTGGAAGCAGAGCTAACAAGCCGCGGGCGTGGAGTTGATTCATCCGACGCTGCCCCGCGCAAGGACTCCTCTAGACCGAGACCGCACGCCCTTCGTTTAAATACGAGGCGAGGCGCAGCCTAACAGAGGACCCTCATAATAAAGTGAGTCACGAGACACTCAATGTCTTCGCGCACCAAGACACGGTCATGGAGTCGGTCCATCGATCTCCGCGACTGTGCACGATTCCTCAAACAAAGCGAAACCACCAAGTTTCCATGGGGGATCGGCCAATGTTGTTTTTGCAGGTACAAGACCGAAAGATAGCTAGCCAATCGACCGTGATAGCCCAAGTCCGAGTCCTAAGTCAGCTCAGATCGCCCGTCCTCATTCAGACACGATCGCAAGAAGAACCACCTCGCCCCATGTCTTCAACATAGGAGCAAGTGGGGGCAATTGTTGTGTCAAGAATTAACACCTTCCGACGGGCGACCTACTAGGAGGGCCCGGTGACCGGGATTCTTGCCGAGCGGCCAAGGCGGATCTGCCGATCGGCGACACAGCGGCCGAGCCTCGGCCAAGCGGACAAGCTGCATCGACCAACCGAAGGTCCCAGGACAAGTCCCGGTATCGAGCGATCAACCTCAGATACGATCGCCTCTCGATACTCGGCGACCGACTCCTGGCGATCTACTAATGGACGATCATCTCTCGATACTCGGCGACCGACTCCTGGCGATCTACTAATGGACGATCATCTCTCGGTACTCGGCGACCGACCCTTGGCGATCGACAACCGGACGACCATCCTTCGGCACTTGCCGACCTACCCTTGGAGACCGACCGTCTCTCGGTACCTGGCGACCTACACTTGGTGACCGACCATTGGCGACCTCCATCCACTGGCCGATGACGACCTCGGATGATCAGCTAGAGACGACTGCCTCATGTCGATCTCCACCGATGGCCATCCAGTCGGCGAAGGCCGAACCTTGAGACTGGCACCACGTGCAAGGACCGAGACAAGATCCGCGAATCTCGGGCCATTGACCACAGTCTGGCAGATTCTCTCCACCAGCCGACAAGCCGCCGAAAGCTTGTCAGTAGGGCCGCATGTTGACTGACTCCGGACACGTTCTGGCTCCTTATTAGACCGCCCAGCTGGCGCCAGCCTCTTCCTTAGACTTTAGCCCGACATCCAGCATCTTACTTGGACTTTAGCCCGACAGCCCAGGAGATCGGCACATTATTATATTGGCCGGCGGGCGATCGGCAGATTAAGATAATGGCCGACAGGCGATCGGCCACTAAAGGACAGGACCCGGCTACCCCTATATATACAAAGCCTCCTGCATTTGTATTCGCTCGCTGGCATTCTTGCACTACACACGTAATACAGAAGCAAAATACAAGCACTTGGCTAACATCCAACTCTTGGCAACAGCTATCTTTCGGTCTTACTTCTCCCGGCCTTTTCTCCTCGAGCAGATTATCGGCGGGACGAAGAACACCAAGCTTCGCTCAAGAGCCGGATTAACAGAGTCTTTTTACACTCATTGTATTTAGATTTCTCTCATTAATACTTGTATCCACGAATATTCGTATTAATAACATCTCGCGAGAGCATTCAAGCTCGGGCCTAACAAACCCGGCAAATCTTGTATTATTTATCTTCTCTCGGAAGTGCTCCCGCAATTGTTGTTTGTTGTCCGTCTTCCAGCAGTATTAATCTTCGGATAAATATTTTGGGCAACAACAAACATGACCAACATCTTCAACATTAATAATTATATCATCACCATTTTTATTGGCAGTAGCCAATTCAGAAATGGGATTTTCATTTAAGGGCCCCGCGGCCTTCACTACAGGAGAGGCTAGCGCCTCAATTTTTTTTCCTTGGAAATTTAATGCTTCATTAGCAGTTTGTAAAACAATTTCATCATTTGGCCCCACGCCCTTATCAAGTTTACGGGCAGCCCTGTTTAACTGTGCAGTGGCCTGTTTTTGTTTCAGAATTGGTTTTAAATTTTTATTTTTGATGTAACATTTATTTATGTCATGGCCAATATGTTGACAATGACTACAAAAATAAGGCAATCTTTCATATTCGACAACAAGTTCCACGGAGATATCATCACATTCGATAACCAATTTATGATGCACAATTTTAGCTAGGTCGATTTGAACACAAATACGGGCATAATTACACCGATTCCTCTTATAAGTTGCTCGTCCACTTGTATAAATTTACCAATGGAATTGCCAATTGTTTTTAAACAACGTTGATCATACCAATGAATAGGTAGTTGTAAAATTTTCACCCAAACCGGAACTACCGGTGGTTCATTTTTGAAATCAAAATCCGGAGTCCATTTTAAAATACGCATTAGGAAACCGTTAATCATCACTTGACCTTTAAGCCATAGTTTGTTAAACACATCTTCGTTGTACAATGTGATCAATGCATGTCGGTTGTTTAAGTATTGAATTTTACAAGTCGGGAAACCCAATTGAGTAAGGGATGTTCGGATTACCTTGTATTTTGGCACGCCGTAGAAAAATTTTCTGACCAATGTGAATTTGAGCGCCGCGGCAGCTTCATCGCGTTCCGGTTGGGAAAAGATAATTCTCGGTATTTCACCATTCGAGTCAATCCTGCCAAAGATCTCATTTCCCAATTTTGAACCACCCGAAGTAGCCTCGAGATAAGATTTCGGGGCTTGTAGGCCGCCTTGTGCCCCCGAAGACAGTGGAATGGGATTGTCACCCGGTTTAGAAACGGCCGAGTTGGATGCTGGATTCCTCGCCAGCATCGGGAACGCAACGTTATTATTTGTTATCTACAGAATAGGAGTTTGGTCGGTACCATCAAATAAACCATTTAACCGGCTAGGAGCTGGAATTTTGCGAGCCGACAGAGGGGAAGCCTGTATTTCCCCATCTTCCAAAATAGTAGCAGAATTTATCAAAATATGAGGTAACCTTTTGGCCTTTCCTTCTGCACAACCGTCACCGCCGGCAGTGATTTTTTGGACTGAAAAGCAGTTCCACACATCTCATCAAGAATAAATTCGGAATCAAAAGCAGAGTTTACCCTCCGGGTATCCACACCCCCGGTCTGAGATAAATGCCTTGACGCCCGTAAAACAGTGGACAATGAGAGGACATCCGATTTAGGACAAGCACCAGCTAATTCCCGCCAAGTAAGGTCCGACCTGAGAAATTGATTAGCTACTGCCATGTCCAGATTAGGAGAAGAAGGCTTACTAGTCGATGACAGGTCCAAATCGGATGAGCCACCCGCAAAACCCAAAACGATTGGCTCCACCGCCGTTGACCGCGGCGATTTGATTAGCAACTGATGGAAACTGGGTCCTCCTTCTGCCACTGACTGTAGAGAATCGCCAGATCCAGATAGTTTAGGTGGGTTGAGGGTGAAATTATTGGTTAGATTTGTAGGTAGATTTGTGTAGGAAATCAGGGGGAGGTTCATAAACTCCATAGATTTTGTTGTAGAAGATGGACTGGACGATGGCCTAGGCACGTCGATCACAAAGAACCAAGGTCCGCCGCGCACTGGCGGCGACAGGTGAGGAAGACAGTCGTGCAACGACTTTATTTCTGCTGTAACGGGCAAAAACAAATGTGAAAAAAGAAAGAGTCAACCGTAGGAAGAAAGATGTTTAGAGAGAAGAAGGATAGAATTTTTTAGAGAGAGAGAAAAAATTGAATTTTTGAATTCGTGAATTAGTTCATACTTTTTTTTTAAATAAACCGGTGAATTAGTTCATACGTTTTTTTTAGCCCCTCTACACGAGATTTATTCAACACATCAGAAATGTGGGGGGACGAGGCCCACTACACGCCCTAAGAGATCGAGGGAGGACGAGCCCCTCAACACGCCCAAACTTACAAAAACAATTTAACAAACCGGCCCAAACAAAGAAAGGCCAAAATCAAACCTTTTTACCCCTAATATAAGGAAAACTAATTTTATCAAGCCTTATCAGCCCAACAATTTTACCTTTCAGATCATAGCCATCCGAACAATAATAATCACAACGATCACAACCTTGATTAGCTAAGATGTCGGGAACACCATTTCCTTCTCTATAAATGTGTGAGATGCGAATATTGAACTTAGAGAGAAATTCCCGTATTTTCACAATCAAACTTTGGAGTTTCTAGTGGCAAGTGGCATTGTCATGAATGAGCCAAATAGCAACTTTAGAGTCCGTTTCCACCCAAATATTGTCTAATTTTTTTCCAAACAAAGGTCGATTCCCCTCCATATCGCATAAAGTTCTGCATAAGTGTTAGTTTGGTCCCCTAAAAATTCCGGAAAATAAAGGATCGGGACCCCAAAATGGTTACGAACAATGCCACCCGACCCTGCACAACCCGGATTACCCTTGCACACACCATCCGTATTTAACTTAACCCACCCCAAACACGATTTAGCCCATCTAATCGCAAAAAAGTGTAAGGATTTCTTAGGGGCAGCCTTCCCTCCAAGACGGATCGCATAGTTGGTATCCCCCTTCTAAAAAGACCATTGGATTTTGTCGGGAATTATAAGCGCCCGGAGATAGTTCCAAATCCGACCGCACACCCTCTCGGCAGTGAATGGTATGGCTTTCATCCTTTTTTCATTCCTACAACACCACAAAAACGAAGCGATAAGGATCGGGATGATGTGGAAAATATGAATTTTAGCTCTCGAATTGTTGAACCACGGCGCCAAGGCCATGGCGATATTGTTGGTGTTCGGCTTCTTGAAACCGGCAATAGTGTGGAACACATCCCAAACTTTAGTTGCGACGGGGCCACTAAGTAGAAGATGAGATAAAGTTTCCGGATTGTGACAACAAAAGCAAGGGATATCAATGATCATCCCTCTCCGAGCAAGGCAATCCGAGGTCGGAATCCAGCCATTAAAAGCACGAACCATAAAAAAGGAAATGGTAGGGGTAATCAAAGGATTCCAACATTTCTTAAGAAAATTATGCTCATTTTTACATTGTCTAGTACTTTCGCAAGCACTTTTTAAAGAGAAATTCCCATTAGAAGAGAGTTTCCAGCACGGTTTAGTGAAATTATAATGAGTTGGGAAAGCACTAATGTAATCACAATAATGTCTAGGGAGAACCGATAAAGTTTGTCCTATCCCAATTCGATCCATCCCAAAAAGAAGCAAGACACATTTTGGATTTAGTCGGGAAAATAGTGGAGAGTGGGCTAAAATCACACCATCTATCATGCCAAAAAGACCCATTACCATCCCCACTACTCCACCAAATATTATCATCTGCATGGGTTCTTATTGAACAAAGCCTTTTCCAAATTGAAGAATCATACGGATTACTTTTATCAATCATCGGGTGGAGTCTTTTACAGTACTTGGCATTAATAAAATTCGACCAGATATATTTTTAGTAGTACGGAACCTCCACCACATTTTAAGTTCAGCCGCACGAATGGTGTCATTAATATCTCGGCATCCAATTCCACCTTCATTAGTGGGAAAGCACAATTTATTCCAAGAAGCCCAATGGATTTTATGCCTATGCTAGTTGGATCCCCACAAAAATTTGTTAAAAAGTCTCTCAATAAACTAAATAACATTACCAGGACTTCTTATCACTTGTAAACATTAAAATATGATCGAGTTTAAAATCGATTTGATTAGCTCAATTCTTTCCCCTAAGGAAAGGAGGTGGTGATTCCACATAGAAATCTTATTTTGGATTTTAAGAATCACGTTGTGGAACATAGCAAAAGTCGGGTTACCTTTCCAAAGGGGGACCCCGAGATATTGGGTAATTAAGCAAGAAGGTTCAAATCCTGTAATCACCTTGACCATAATACGGTCTTCTACACCCGGACTATGCATAACAAATAGGCTTTTGGACTTATTAATTTTATGACCCGAAGTCCCTTCGTAATGGTAAAGACAGTGGTTAAGAATTTGAAGACTAGTCTTGGTGGATTTAGCAAAAAGTATTGTATCATCCTCATAAGCCAAATGTGCAATCTGGACATTTTTCCGAATAATAAAAAACATACTCGTATTTTTAGAAAATGTGTCCTCAATGAGTCTAGAAAAATAATCAGCCGCAAGGACAAATAAAAGAGGAGAGATCGGGTCCCCTTGACGGAGGCCACTCCCATTTTTGAAGTAACCCATCGGGGAGGCATTAATAATAATTGAAATCCAAGGTGAGCAAACACATTGTTTAATAAGTGATATAGCACGAGGCGATAAACCAAATAGCTCCAAAATTTTAAACAAAAACTCCCAATTCACCCTATCGTAGGCTTTCTCCATATCTAATTTAATAATGGTGTTAAGTTTAGACCGAGATATATCATGGGTCACTTCTAATGCCGTGAGAATGTTATCTGTAATGAGGCGATCTTTGATAAAAGCTGATTGACATGGGCTAATGATGCGAGGAAGAAGCCCACTTAGCGTTTTGCTCAAAAGTTTAGAAAAAATCTTATATGAAGTATTGCAAAGACTAATGGGCCTAAAATCTTTCCAAGAATGAGGGGAATGAATTTTAGGAATTAATGATAGCGTCGTAGAAGAATACGCTTGAGTTAAATCCGCCCCTTTAAAGAAACCAACAACCGCATCAAGAACATCAAATTGAATGATATCCCAACACACTTGAAAGAATATAGCATTAAAACTGTATGGCCCGGCGACACTCCCACTATCCATGTCAAAAATCACACCTCTCACCTCTTCCAACGAAGGAATATCACAAATCATATTATTATCTAAGAGGTCAATATTTTTAGGAATGATGTCAAGCCTCAAATTCTCCCACTCGGTGTTCTCTTCAGTGAAGCAATTCTCAAAATAATGGACCGTCGAGTTGGCAATATCCGTAGGGTCCGAGAGATTAGTACCATTATCAACAATATTATGGATAAAGTTCATTTTTCTTTTCTTATTAACTAGATCATGAAAGAATTTGCTATTTCTCTCCCCTTCCAAAATCCATTTCATTTGCGTTTTTTGTTTCCAAAACATTTCTTCAAGAGAAAGTGTCCAAATAAGATTCTCGTTCATTTTACGAGGATATTCCTTATGGACATCGGAAGGATCGTTGTCAAAATTTTACTCCGCTATGGCCGAACAGTTTTGAGCCTCGGCCACTTTAACAAAAACATTCCCAAAAACACTCCTATTCCAGTCTTTAAGAGCCAGTTTAAGCCGGGAAAGTTTTTTGGAAAGTTTGGAAAGTCCCGTATATGGAATAGGAATGGACCAAGAATCTCTAAACACTTCCAAAAACTAGTGGTGTTTAGTCCACATATTTTGGAAACGGAAGGAGGAAGGGTGTTTAATACGAGGAACAAAATTCACAAAGAAGAGCATGATGGTCCGAGGTGTGCCTAGGAATGTGCATAACAACACAATTATTGAATTTATTATACCATTCGGAGGAGAAAAAAATACGATCCAACCTTTGCCAAATAGAATTACTATACCAAGTGAAAGGAGAACCCACATACCCTTCATCGATGATCTCACACTCCATCTCTGACGGGATAGGTGGGTTTCTCCCTCTTTTTTCACAAGGATGGAGGACGATATTGAAATCACCGCCCACCATCCACGGAGTATGGACTTGACTAACCGAAATTAAATCCTCCCACAAATCTCGCCTCTCAATTTTCGTGTTCTTACCATACACAACTGAAAGCAAGAAAGGGTCTGGGGAAGAATTATGCATTACCGTCGTATGGAGCATTTGGTCGGTGTTCTTAATTACAGAAATATTAGTGTTGATATCCGAAAAAATCCAAATATGATTATTCCGATTAGCAACAACTTTATCAATACCAAATAATCTACAAACATACGAAGCATTTAAATCAACTTTCGGCTCAATTAGAGCCAAAATATTAAGTCGATAATCTTTTTTGAATAGTTTAACAATTTTGGGGCAGACTCGTTCCCAATACCTCTAACATTCCAGATAATTATATTAACCATTAAAACGGGTTCGACGGGTGGACATTTGGGGTTTGTTAGAGCTAGCGCTCGTTATCTTAGATTTTTTAGATTTATTAGTCGGTTTAGGCACTTCTGGTTTTATCTCTTCTCTAACAGGGAGTGCGAGCACAAGTTTATATTTAGTTTTCGGTTGATTAGATTCGTTCCCTTCTGATAGGGGTTGTTCAAACATATCCTCCTTAGAGTCAAAAGAAGGTTCTGAGGTGCCCTCGTCAACATCGTCCTTAAAATCCCCAGGCTCAGATTCATCATCTGAGGATAAATGATTCCAAAAAGACCCGTTGAATTTGCTGGGAATTTTAAGAGCCCGGAGATAGCTCCAAATCCTGCCGCACACCTTTTCGTCCGTGAATGGGATGGCTTTCATTCTTTTGTTAATCCTACAACACCACAAAAACCAAAAAATAAAAATCGGGACAATGTGAAAAATGTGGATTTTACCTCTCGATTTGTTGAACCACAGTGCCAAGGCCATGGCGAAATTGTTGGTGTTCGGCTTTTTGAAGCCAGCAATATTATGGAAGACATCCCAAACTTTGGTAGCCACAGGGCCATTAAGAAGAAGATGAGGTAAAGTTTCAAGTTTATCACAACAAAAACACGGGATATCAATGATCACCCTCTCCGAACAAGGCAATCCGAGGTCGGAATCCACCTATTAAAAACCCGAACCATAAAAAAGGAAATAGTTGGGGTAATCAAAGGGTTCCAACAATTCTTAAGAAAATAATGCTCATTTTTACTCTGCCTAGTACTTTCCCAAGCACTTTAGAAAGAAAAAGTCCCATTGGATGAGAGTTTCCAACACAGTTTAGAAGAATTAGAACGAGTTGGGAAAGCACTAATGCAATCATAGTATTGGCTAGGGAGGGCCGATAGAAGTTTGTCCCCATCCCAATTCGTTCCAGCCCAAAAAGAAGCAATACAAATTTTGGATTTAGTCGGAAAAATAGTGGACAGCGGGCTAAAATCACACCATCTATCGTGCCAAAAAGAGACATTGCCATCCCCACTACTCCACCAAATATTAACATCCGCATAGGTTCTTATAGAGCAAAGCCTTTTCCAAATCGAAGAATCATACGGATTAGATTTAACAATCATCGGATGGAGTCTTTTATAGTACTTATGATTTAAAAAATTAGACCAAATATTCTTAGAGGTACGAAACCTCCACCACATTTTAAGTTCAGCCGCACGAATGGTGTCATTAAGATCCCGGCACCCAATTCCCCCTTCACTAGTGGGAAAGCAAAATATATTCCAAGAAGCCCAATGGATTTTATGTCTATACTCATTAGATCCCCATAAAAATTTGTTAAACAACCTCTCAATAAAAATAATAAGATTAACGGGAGGTTTAATCACTTGTAAACAATAAAAAACGATCGAATTTAAAACTGATTTGATAAGCTCAATTCTACCACCTAACGAAAGTAGGTGATGATTCCACAGAGAAATTTTAATCTGGATTTTAAGGATCACATTATGGAACATAGCAAAAGTCGGGTTACCTTTCCAAAGGGGGACCCCGAGATATTGGATAGGTAAGCAAGAAAGATCAAAACCCGTAATCTCCTTGACCATAAGACGGTCTTCAACATCCGGGCAATGCATAACAAAAAGGCTCTTGGCCTTATTAATTTTCTGACCCGAAGTCCCATAATAAAGTTGAAGACATTGGTTAAGAATTGAAGATTACTCTTAGAGGCTTTAATAAAAAGTAGGGTATCGTCCGCATAAGCCAAATGGGTAATCCGAACATTTTTCCGAATAATAAAGAACATATTTTGATTTTTAGCAAACGTATCATCAATGAGTCTTGAAAAGTAGTCGGCTGCAAGGACGAATAAAAGAGGAGAGATCGGGTCCCCTTGACGGAGGCCTCTCCCACTTTTGAAGTAACCCACCGGAGAACCATTAATAATAATAGAAAACCAAGGAGAGCAAACACATTGTTTAATAAGCGATATAGCACAAGGAGATAAACCAAATAGCTCTAGAATTTAAAAAAAAAATCACAATTCATCCTGTCGTAGGCTTTCTCCATATCCAATTTAATAATGGTGTTGAATTTAGACCGGGATATATCATGAGTAACCTCCAACGCCGTAAGTATGTTGTCAGTAATTAGGCGATCTTTGATAAAAGCCGATTGGGAGTGGTTAATTAAGCGAGGAAGAAGTCCACCAAGTCTTTTGCTCAAAATTTTAGAAACAATCTTGTAAGAGGTGTTGCAAAGGCTGATGGGACTAAAATCTTTCCAAGAATTAGGAGAAGGAATTTTAGGAATTAAGGACAACGTCGTAGAAGAATACGCTTGAGTTAAATCCGTCCCCCTAAAGAAATCAACGACCGCATCAAGAACATCAAATTGAATGATATCCCAACACACTTGAAAAAATTTAGCATTAAAACCATCCGGCCCGACGACACTCACTGTCCATGTCAAAAACAACTCCTCTCACCTCTTCCAATGAAGGAAGGGCACAAAGCATATTATTATCCATGCTGTCAATACTTTGAGGAATGATGTCAAGTCTCACATTCTCACACTCAATATTCTCTTTAGTGAAACATTTATCAAAGTAATGGACCGCCGAGTTGGCAATACTGTCAGAGAAGGTGGTACCATTATCAGCAATATTATGAATAAAGTTCATTTTCCTTTTTTTATTGACAAGATCATGAAAGAACTTGCCATAATCCATTTCGTTTTCGTTTTTTGCTTCCAAAACATCTCCTCAAGAGAAAGAGACCAAATAAGATTCTCATTCATTTTTCTAAGATGATCCTTATTGACATTGGAAGGATCGTTGTCAAAATTTTCCTCTGCTTTGGTCGCAAGGTTTTGAGCCTCGGCAATTTTTTCAAAAATATTCCCAAACACACTCCTATTCCAGTCTTTAAGAGCAAGTTTAAGCCGCGAAAGTTTTTTTGGAGAGTTTAGAAAGACCCGAAAAAGGAATACGGATAGACCAAGCGTCTCTAACCACTTCCAAAAAGTTGTGGTGTTTAGTCCACATATTTTGGAAACGAAAAGAGGAAAAATGTTTAACAAACGAAGAAGAAAATTCACAAAAAAGAGCATGATGGTCTGATGTGTGTCTAGGAATGTGCCGAACAACACAATTGTTAAATTTATTATACCATTCGGAGGAGAAAAAAATACGATTCAACCTTTGTCATATAGAATTACTATACCAAGTGAAAGGGGAACCCACATACCCACCATCGGTGAGCTCACAATCAAGGATAGCGTCCCTGAAGTCTTCCATCTCCGACGGGATAGGTGGGTTTTCCCCTCTTTTTTCACGAGGATGGAGGACGATATTGAAATCACCACCCACCATCCAAGGAGTATGGACTTGACGAACCGAACTTAAATCCTCCCACAAATCCCGCCTCTCAATTTTCATATTTTTACCATACACAACCGAGAGA
Organism: Orobanche coerulescens; assembly: GCA_033398695.1. NCBI lineage: Eukaryota > Viridiplantae > Streptophyta > Magnoliopsida > Lamiales > Orobanchaceae > Orobanche > Orobanche coerulescens. Next base: position 125,345,348 of record CM065813.1, on the reverse strand, counting down.
AAAAACGGATCGTGGGAGCAATTATGCACAACCGACGTATGGAGCATTTGGTCCGTGCTCTTAATCACATTAATATTCGTGTCAACATCCGAGAAAATCTAAATATGATTATTACGATTAGCAACAACTTTATCAAAACCAAATAGTCTACAAAAATAAGAAGCATTTAAGTCCACCTTGGGTTCAATAAGAGCCCAAATATTAAGGCGGTGATCTTTTTTAAATAATTTAACAATTTTTTGGGCCGAATCGTTCCCTATGCCTTTAACATTCCAGATAATTAAATTAACCATTAGTACGAGTTTGACGGATGGTCCTTTTAGCAGTATTAGAGCTAGAGCTCGCTTTCTTAGCTTTTTTGGATGATTTTTTAGACGATTTAGGGACTTTCGGGTTTATTTCAACTTCGATCGGAATTTCAACCGGAAGAGCAAGCACAAGTTTATTTATAGTTTCCGATTGTTTAGATTCATTCCCCTCCGAGAGGAATTGCTCAAACATGTCCTCCTTAGAGTCAAAAGATGGTTTCGAATTTCCTTCACCAACATCATCCCTAATTTCCCCAGTCTCAGATTCGACATTCGAGGATAATTGGTTCTGAATCAAGGGGAGCTTTAGGGGATCTTGAGTGATGCCCCTACTGGTCTCACTAACCTGTACATGATGGGATCCCGAACTATTAGATGACTCACCACATTCAGTAATCATCACATTCTCAAGCATGTTATCAAATAAAATGGGGGGAGGGATATTCATGGGTGATTGGCTTAGAGACATACCTTCCCCAATAGAGTGATCCAGCTTAAGGGCCGAAGGAGAATCCGGCCGAGCAGCAGGAGCCTCAACTTGTGAATCACACAGAGAATTACCACAAATATCCAACATGGCTGGGGGAGAATAGGGGAGGGAATTAACCGGACAGTCACCAGGCAATTTGGAGGGGAGGGATACAATGACTGGAGGGGTTGCCGGGGTGGGTTTAATACAAGAAGAACCAGTCAAATTATTACAAGAACTAATATTTGCAACATCATCTATAATTTTAGTCATATCACAATCCTTCGCCACATTTTGGTCTTCTGCTTCCTCCTCATTTTCTAAAATCGCAAACATATTTCTCGTATCCACTTGCTCTCCCTTATCCGAGTCCGAAGCCATAATTTTTTCTAACATCTCTCAAACCAACATTAGAAATAATAACTGACCTAATACAAGGGCCTGGTCCTTTATCATGAATAGTTATTGTCGCATTCTTCAAACTGTTATTTTTCGAATAGGACTTGAAATTTGTCTGGCCAACGGGCACCCATTTTTCTTTTTCTATTTCTTTACCCTTCTCCAAATTGGTTTTGTTTTGAAATTTATTTTCAAACATTTTGGGTTTTAAGGATGGATTTTTAATGTAACAAGCATCAATGTCATGACCAACATGTCGACAATGCCGGCAATATTGGGGTAGTTTTTCATATTCAACTTCTAACTCAGTTAAAACACCATTGCACTTGATGCCAACCGAGTTAGGCAATACATCAGTGAGACTAATTTCAACACAAATTCGGGTAAATTAAAGTCTGTTCCTATTCAGCGTGTTCACATCCGCTTTAACAAACTTGCCAATAAGAGCTTAATCTTTGAGACAAGCATATGACTACTGGCAGGATCAACCAGGTAGCATTCCTTAAAGACGCCGACAATGCATGAGCTAAGCCACAAGGGCTCATTCAAAACGTGCACGGTCGTCGTTCGCACGAAGCGTCGAACGCATGATTTGAGGTAAGTGGCGATTGAACACCTCTTACCTACTAAATATTCCGTATCCAAGAGATCGTACACCGCGCCATAGGCCAACATCTAAGGCACACAAATTGGGGCATTAAACGTGGAACACAACAGGTGGTTTGTGGTTCACCAAACACCGCATCCACAAAAGGGGAGCAGCACAAGGCGAGAAACTTGACACTTCAATCATTCAAATGCCTTCAAGATAGGTACTCAACACAGGAAACCAACAACAGCCAAGACATGCTTGAGCCAATAACTGAAGAGGCATATATGAGACGGCGTCGTTGCTCGAGCAAGGATCCAACGTACTTATATAAACCAATCACCACTCACGCACCATACGTATACAAAGCCCGAACACAAGGAATTATATGCCATCACGAAACATAATATGTGCATCATGATAGCAAACAACAACTCACACCCAAGCATTGCCCCGATAGGCATGTAGGAAACAAATCACTAGCAGCACACATGATCATACCAGAACATGGTTTCGAATTCAAAAGAATATCCAAAAACCAATAATGCTCATTCTTAACCAACATTCGACTTTTCCAAATGCACCCATTACCGATACCCACAAGGAGCAAACAACAAAATATAGCATCCAATCGAGCTCACAATCAAGAAACTTGATTATTTATTTCATTGGAGCAACACCAACCATCCGATAGGAACACACCATCTTTAAATATTAGGGACAAGGGATCAATAAACTTGATTATTTATTTCACTGAAGCAACACCAACCGTCTGATAGGAACACACCATCTTTAAATATTAGGGACAAAGGATCAATCAACCAACCGAGCATTTCAAGAGCAATGCTTCAACTCAAGAACATAGCACTCCACTCCGATGTTTTACCCAAATAAACGACAGCCTCACCATGCTCGCCCGACCACCAATTAGGTTATCGAGTGCCCACGTACCGGTACGTCATTTTCAAAGGCTACCCACCAAAGTAGCTCACTGAAATCTTGTTCGCAACATTGCCAAAAAAAGTCCACGAGCAAAAAGGGACCGCACTACCGAACCGACGGAGCATTTCACTAGCAATGCATCAACTCAAAGAACATAGCTCTCCACTACAATGTTCTGCCCAAAGAAACGACCGCCTCACCGTGCTTGCCTAACCACCTAGGTTATCGAACACTCACGTACCGGTACGTCGCTCCCTCAGGCTACCCACCGAAGCAGCTAACTGAAATCTCGGTCGAATAATTACTAGGAAATGCCCACAAGCGATGGAAACCGCTTTACCGAACCCACCGAGCAATTTCCTAACAATGCATCTAATCGCAGAACATGGCAGTCCACTACGATGTTTTGCCCCAACAAGCGACCGCCTCACCATGCTCGTCCGAGGACCTAATAGGTTATCAAACGCTCACGTATCGGTACATCGCTCAATGAGACTGCCCACCTAAGTAGCTTACCAAAATCCCGTTCGAGACAATGCCAGAAAAAGCCCACGAGCGGCGGAGGTGACCGCTCGACCGAACCAACCAACTCACGGACAACATCTCAAATACAAAATCTAGCTTCTCCACTGCGATGTTTGCACAAGCAAGCAACACCCACACCATGATCGCCCGACTACCAGGTTGGTTATCGAATGCCCACGTTAGAGAATGTCGCTCGCTCACACTACCCACCGGAGCAAGTCGCCGGAATCTTGTTCTCGACACTGCCGGAAAAATTTCTTGTGTGTTTCTTTAGAGGGTGACTACTGGACTCGGCCCTTGGAAGTTACTCACAAGTAAGCAGCCAGCTCGCTGACACCCTCTCACACACCCTTGTGAGCGCAGTAGATATTGAAAGGCTGGAGAACCCACTCCGAGTTTAAAGCAAATATAAGTTATTATAAATTAATTATTATATAAGTTATATTACATTTACACTATAATAAGTTATTTATAATTTTATAAATATTAAATAAATAAAAAATAACCAATAATTATTGAAAATATAAACTAAATTAATAAATAAATCAAAATATGAATTAAAAATTACGAAAGAATAATTTTTACTTTTCAAATATATTTTGTTTATTTTATAATATTAACTAATTACTGAAATATTTGTATTAATATAAAAATAAATAAATTACTTTTTAATTTAGTTAAAATTACAAAATAGTAGTTTCTATCTTTTAAATGTATTTTCTTTATTTTAAAATAATAATTAATTGCTACAAAATTATTAATAATATATAAAAATAAATTATTTATTTTTAATTTAGTTAAAATTACGAAATAAGAGTATTTATTTTTTAAAATATATCTTTATTTTAAAATATTAGGTAATTGTTGTAAAATTATTTAATAATATATAAAAAATAAATAATTTTGAATTGAATTGATAGATAGTCATTAAGTAATCATCAAAAACAGTAGAGATATTTGCCAATTATGATTCTAGGCAGGAAGTAGAGAATCAACTTAAGACATGACATGCTAATAGCAGCAGACATCATCGGTCGGTAAGATTATTTTTGCATCAACAGTTTATCACATTACGCTCGCAATCGGCTTGGAAACCCCTTGATAATAAATAATTGGGACTCCGAGCAAGTGCATGCTCCGTCTAACTCATGGTGCCTTCTCGAATTTCATTTTATTTGTAAACCCATCAGATGATAAACCAGGAGTTCGAGCCGGCACACAACCTACGGTCCGACTAAGTTGTGATGCCTTCTCGAATTTCATAATGTGCATGTGCACTATTGGAACTTCGAGATGGGCAACAGGATATTTTTTACCGACCAAGTCGGGATGCCTTCCCGACTTTCATATTGCTTCTACACTTCTTGATAATAATAACCATTATTATCAACTGTAAACCTCTTGATAATAATAACCATTATTATCAACTGTAAACCCCTTGATAATAAACAATTGGGACTCCGGCACACAATCCACGGCCCGACAAAGTCATGATGCTTTCTCGAATTGCATATTGTGCTTGTGCACTAGTGGAACTCCAAGATCAAAACGAGATATTTTTTACCGACTCAGTCGGCATACCTTCCCGACTTTCATTTTTGCTTGTTGTACACTCCTTGATAATAATAACAATTGCGACCCCGAGACTACACACAACCTATGAGACTTTTTCTCCTGACTAAGTCGTGATGCCTTCTCGAATTTCATAATGTGCATTATTGGCACTCCACGATCTCAAAACGAGATATTTTTTACCGACTCAGTCAGCATGCCTTCCCGACTTTCATTTGTGCTTGTTGTACACTCCTTGATAATAATAACAATTGTGACTTCGATCCGGCACACAACCTATGAGACTTTTTCTCTCGACTAAGTCGTGATGCCTTCTCGAATTTCATAATGTGCACTATTGGCACTCCACGATCTCAAAACGAGATATTTTTTACCGACTCAGTCGGCATGCCTTCCCGACTTTCATTTGTGCTTGTTGTACACTCCTTCATAATAATAACAATTGCGACTCCGAGCCGGCACACAACCTATGAGACTTTTTCTCCCGACTAAGTCGTGATGCCTTCTCGAATTTCATAATGTGCACTATTGGCACTCCACTATCTCAAAATGAGATATTTTTTACCGACTCAGTCGGCATGCCTTCCCGACTTTCATTTGTGCTTGTTGTACACTCCTTGATAATAATAACAATTGTGACTCCGAGCCGGCACACAACCTATGAGACTTTTTCTCCCGACTAAGTCG
>CM065813.1:125299857-125332357 GCA_033398695.1 Orobanche coerulescens | reverse complement strand
CTCCCACGCACTTTTGAAAGAAAAACCACCATGAGAGGTAAGTTTCCAAAAGACCTTCCGACCATCACTACCCCCCTCCCCATGGGTGGGAAAAGCCATAATGTAGTCTCCAAGATTCAAAGGGATAACGGAAAGTAATTTTGACTGATCCCATCCATAAGGAGACCAAAATTGATTAATACTAGCATTCGAACGGGTATTAAGAGCCCATTGGGACAGCGGACTAAAATCACACCAATTGTCGTGCCAAAAAGAAATATCACCATCACCAATATCCCAAAATATCCTTTTATCTTCTAAACACCGGATGGCACAAAGATTTTTCCAAGTAGGAGAATCATAGGGGTTGGTTTTAACAATCATGGGGTGGAGGCGTTTATAGTACTTAGCGAACACAAAGTTGGACCAAATGTTCGAGGAAGTCCGAAAACGCCACCAAAGTTGGATACCAGCCGTATTAATGATGTCCCTCATACTCCTACACCCGAGACCACCCTCCTCCTTAGGGTAACATAACTTGAGCCATGCCCCCAATTAAGTCTCTTTCTATTGTCGTTAGATCCCCAAAGGAATTTGTTGAAAAAACGTTCGAAAAAAATAATGACATTCTTTGGGGGTTTAAGAACTTGCAGACAATAGAACGGAATCGAGCTCAAGGTCGTTTTAATGAGCTCTAGCCTACCTCCCGTGGTTAGCAAAAGATGATTCCACGACTGAAATTTAGAGCAAGTTTTGGAAATCAAATCTCCATACATGTCAAAAGTTTGGTTTCCTTTCCAAAGGGGGGAACCCAAATAATTGAAGGGGAGATTAGTTTGAGAAAATCCAATCGTTTGTTTGACAATGCGGACTGACAGGTTATTGGGCTTGGCAAAAATAAAATGACTTTTAGAGTTATTCACTTTTTGACCAGAGCTCGCCGTATAGTGGTCCAGGCAATTCTTGAGGATGAGAAGATTAATATAGGAAGCCTTAGTAAAGATCAGCACATAATCGGCGTAAGCCAGATGGGTAATCCGTACATTCTTCCTGATTTTATAAAACATGTCGAGGTGGGAGTTTAAAGTTTTTTCCAAGAGCCTCGATAAATAATTGGAGGCAATCACGAAGAGGAGAGGGGATAGAGGATCACCCTGTCTAATGCCCCTATCAGATTTAAAAAAGCACGCAGCACTACCGTTAATGAGTACAGAAAACCAGCAATTAGATATACAACGATTAATCATGTCGGTCCACTCATCAGGAAAACCGAACGCTTTCAGGATATTCATAAGGAAAGCAAAGTTAAGTCTATCATAGGCCTTTTCCATATCCAATTTGATCATCATATTCGAATCGTCCCTTGATATATCATGATACACTTCTTGGGCGATTAAAATATTATCAGTGATAAGGCGGCCCTTGACGAAACCCGATTGGGCAGGGCTAGGAATTTTAGGAAGAAATCGGCCCAACCGGGTACTAAGAATTTTCGAAATGATTTTATAAGTTATGTTGCAAAGACTAATCGTCCTGAAGTCTTTCCAAGCGAGGGGAGGGGATATTTTCGGAATAAGAGAAACCGTAGTGCAAGTGAACAATGGGCATGGGGTTTCCGGAGAAAAAATCCCACACGGCATCGCACACATCCTTAGCAATAACGTCCCAACACTTATGAAAAAACAGAGCATAATTGCCATCCGGCCCAGCCACACTTTCCGAGTCTATACTAAAAACAGCACACTTAATCTCATCCACATCCAGCATAGCATACAAAACACGATTATCAGAGTTATCTAAGAGACAGGGAATAATATCCGGCCTAATATTGTCAAAATCATAAAGCATTTAAAGGCATTAGAAAAATAATTCACGCCAGAATTTTGGATAGCCTCGGGATCAGAAATTTGCACATTGTCCATAATTTGAAAAATATGACTTTTACTTCTTTTGGATTTAATAATATCATGAAAAAATTTAGTGTTGCATTCCCCTTCAATGCACCATTTTAAGTTGGTTTTTGTTTCCAAAATTCTTCTTCCATAGACATCACCAGGTTGAGGTTGGCTTTAGTTTTCTTTAATAAGATAAGATTACTATCCGTGGGGTTATTATCAAAATCACGCTCAGCCCCAGACGCAATGTCTCTAGCTTCGGAGACTTTAGAAAAAATGTCACCAAAGTGAGTTTTATTCCACTCCTTAAGGGTAAGTTTAATTCTATTCAGTTTATTAAAAAGATTAGACATGCCCGAGGAGTAGACCGGGATCGCCCAAGAATCCCGAATGACATTAAGAAAATCATTGTGTTTGACCCACATGTTTTGGAATCTAAATGATGGTTTAGTTTTGAAATTGTTATTACCGAACGAGCAGATAATCGCAGCATGATCCGAATGAAAGCGAGATAGGTGTTTCACACTCGAATCCGGAAAAGTGTCAAACCATTCCGGCGAATGTAAAACCCTGTCTGACCTTTGCCAAATAAAGTTACTATACCACGTGAAAGGCAAACCAATGAAGCCAAAAATCAACAAGATTACAATAAAAAAAGGGAGTCATTAAGATCTTCCATCTCCGAGTGGATCGGGGGGCCTGCCTTTTTTTCAGAAGGGTGTAAAATAATGTTGAAGTCGCCCCGACCATCCACGGGCCCTGATTATTACTTACCATGAGAAGGTCATCCCAAAGGGCCCTCCTTTCAACCCTAGTGTTTTTTCCATACACAATGGTTAAAAAATAGAGTACGGGAGAAGTTTTTGGGGTGACTTTCAAGTGAATCAAATGATCAATATTATTTAAGACTTGAAAATCATTGAGGTGATCAAAGAACACCCAAATGTGATTACATTGGTTGGCAGTAACCTTATTAAATCCCATGTACCTACAAAAGAAGGCCGAATCATGGGAAATTTTCGGCTCAATAAGGGCCAAAATATTCACTTGATAATCTCGGCTCAAATTTTTAACATTACGTTTAACATCTTTCTTACCCATCCCCCTAACATTCCAAATTAGGGTGTTATTCATTGGACACATTGGGGGGTTTTTGAATCCTGGCACTCCGTCTAAGCTCCGTGTTGTGTAGTTCTGAATTGCCCAGACCCTTCGAACGGCCTTGGGCTTCTCTTTCAAGTTGACGTCTAAATTCAATGTCGTGGAGCCGCCTTAGCTCTCTCCTTAAACTCCGAGGAGATTTTTGCCGGGGAGGAGGCAACGCCAACACAATTCCATCTGAACCTGCAGACCGATCATTGAGGCCAGCATTATGATTTTCCAAATCAGACTTAGTGTCTTCGCCAGAATCAGAAGAAGCCGAGTCAGTAGCCCCAAAAGAGTCACTGTGTTCAACTTCTTTTTTGCTTCTTGGAATAGCACTCAGCGCCATCTTTGGGAAATCTATCTGTCTTGGGGGGGGATCAATACACAAATTAGGGGGTCCATCCGGCTGGGCCTGGGCAAGATCAGGGAGGGTAAATCCCTCCCAGGCATGCTAGGCTTATCAACCAGAGGGGTAATAAGGGTATCCGCCTGAATGGGTTTATTGAGGGGTTCAACAGAATCTAACGTTCATCACCATCCATCATATTTAGAGCAAAAAATGAATTATTAGAGCAAACATCTTTTGCAGAGTCAACCTTAACCTGCCCACGAGGGGAGATATTAGTTTCATGATAATCCCCAGGCAAAATATTACTAGGTAACAGATTATCATTTTTCTAGGGGGGACATTTCAGGGGAGAAGAGGTTCCTATGTTTTTTATGGGACCATCCTGAGTTTTCTCATTGGTTATATTATCTTTCACAACAAAATCAGTTTTCTGAGTTTTTCTAAAAAGCGTTTATTCTTCTCAGCGAAATTAGGACGGAGTTTATGATTTTTAATGTAGCAGTCCTTTTCCTCATGTCCAATATGGTTACAAAATAGACAATATTTCGACAGCCTTTCAAACTGAACATTAATATCAACAGATTTCCCTTCGCAAGTGATAGTGAATTTTTCAACCAGCGGTGTCTCAAGATTAATTTCAACACAGAACCGGGCATAATTTAATTGGGATTTAGACAGCGTAGCATCATCAGCCATGACAAATTCACCAAAGACACTGGCGATAGTTTTTAAACTACGAACATCGAACCACTGGATGGGGAGGGCAAAGGCTTTAATCCAGACCGGAGCTACCGGCAGTTCGTTTTTGAAATCAAAGTCCGACGTCCATTTAAGGACTCTCATCGGGAGGCCAGCAATCGGGATTTCCCATTGAACACAAAGTTTAGCAAACTGTTCTTCATTAAAACAAGTAATTAAAACATGCCGGAGATTCAGATATTCAACTTTGCACGACTTATACCCAAGATTGTTAAGGTTAGTTCGTATTACCTCATTCGTAGGTTTGCCATAGGAGAACTTACCAACCACCGAAAGCCGGAAAGGTTCGGATGCCTTGTTGCATTCTGGCTTTGAGAAATGAACTGTTGGGAGAGCCCCAGACCGGTCAACTGATCCAAAAACGCCTAACAAGTGGTCTGAGTAGCCAGATATTGCCGCTGCATATGATTTCAACGCCGGTTTGGGGACCGCACCGGTCTGGATGCCGGAAAGAAGGATCTTATCGCCAGATACCAACGGAGATTCAAATAGAACCGATTTTCCTTTGTTAGCAAGGTTATTAATCCCCTTGGGACTGCCTTCATTGACCAAGATATTTTTGGCCGGAACACAAGAGTGGCTATGATTACCTCCACAAACAGGCTGTAAGTCCGGATCGAGGGTTTCCGAGAAGGGATCTGCCGCCAAAGCATAGTCTCTATCATTTTGGGGTTGAGGGTCCCGGACAAGGATTTCTGATGCTCTGTCCGTCGCCACAGCCCCGGCGTTTGTCACCTCGATGTCGAATGATGAAGGGGTGGGGAAATATTCAAGCGAACCCTTTATTTATATGGATCTGGCCCAGATCTTGAGAATTAAGGGTGGGGAAATCACCCAGGGAGACTAAATATCCAGCCGCTGAGATTTTCGCGGCCCGATTGATGGGAGGCGAGTTGGAAATTGAATGGGGGGGGGGGGTTAAAGTAGTTGCAGCAAGATTAAGATTTTGGGGGATGGGTTGTCGGTTCACAAATTATGGCTGAGAGGTTGGGGAAGATGGAAGAGATAGAGACTTAATGACAGGATTTACGGGAGGATTGATTTTTAAATAATCAAAGTCTGCTTTTGGGGAAATGGGTAGTTGACGGGCGGTGTTATTAATGTGATTATCACATGTAGGTGGGTTTGGATGGGGAGCCGCCCCTTTTGTGGTTGTTGAAGCTGCCATAAAGGCAGTAATTAATAATAGTGGACCACTGCACTAGGCGGCGGTTGGGAGAAAAAAAAGGTACGTTATCAGAAATGTTTGAAGAAAACGATCGGAAAACTCAAGAACAGATGAATATGGTATGAAGATTGTAGAGAGAAAGGAGAGAAAAAATTGTAGAGAGAGAAACATGAAAATCTGATTGTTGAATTAGTTCATACTTTTTTTTAAAAAAAACGAGATTTATTCAACACATCAGAAATGTGTGGGGAAGAGGCCCACTGCACGCCCTAAGAGATTAAGGGAGGACGAGCCCCTCTACACGCCCAAACTTAAATAAAAAACAATTTATCAAACCAGCCCAAACAAAGAAAGGCCAAAATCAAATCTTTTTACCCCTAATATAAGGAAAACTAATTTTATCAAGCCTTATCAGCCCAACAATTTTACCTTTCAGATCATGGCCATCCGAACAATAATAATCACGACGATCGCAGCCTTGATTAGCTAAGATGTCGGCAACACCATATCCTTCTATATAAATGTATGAGATGCGAATATTGGCCTTAGAGAGAAATGCCCGCACAACCCGAATTACCCTTGGCCGCACCATCCGTATTTAACTTAACCCACCCCTAACACAGTTTAGCCCATCTAATCGAAAAAAAGTGTAAGGATTTCTTAGGGGCAGCCTTCCCTCCAAGACGGATCGCATAGTTGGCAAGCCCCTTCCAAAAAGACCTTTGGATTTTGTCGGGAATTATAAGAGCCCAGAGATAGTTCCAAATCCGACCGCACACCCTCTCGGCCATGAATGGTATGGCTTTCATCCTTTTGTCATTCCTACAACACCACGAAAACCAAGCAACAAGGATTGGGATGATGTGGAAATATGAATTTTACCTCTCGAATTGTTGAACCACGACGTCAAGGCCATGGCGATATTGTTGGTGTTCAGCCTCTTGAAATCGGCAATAATGTGGAACACATCCCAAACTTTAGTTGCGACGGGGCCACTAAGTAGAAGACGAGATAAAGTTTCCGGCTCGTGACAACAAAAGCAAGGGATATCAATAATCATCCCTCTCCGAGCAAGGCAATCCGAGGTCGAAATCCAGCCATTAAATACACGAACCATAAAAAAGGAAATGGTAGGGGTAATCAAAGGATTCTAACATTTCTTAAGAAAATTATGCTCATTTTTACATTGTCTAGTACTTTCCCAAGCACTTTAAAAAGAGAAATTCCCATTAAAAGAGAGTTTCCAACACGGTTTAGTGAAATTATAATGAGTTGGGAAAGCACTAATGTAATCACAATAATGGCTAGGGAGAACCGATAAAAGTTTGTCCCTATCCCAATTCAATCCATCCCAAAAAGAAGCAAGACACATTTTGGATTTAGTCGGGAAAATAGTGGAGAGCGGGCTAAAATCACACCATCTATCATGTCCAAAAGAGACATTACCATCCCCACTACTTTACCAAATATTATCATCCACATGGGTTCTTATTGAACAAAGCCTTTTCCAAATCGAAGAATCATACGGATTACTTTTAACAATCAGGTGGAGTCTTTTACAGTACTTGGCATGAATAAAATTCGACCAGATATTTTTAGTAGTACAAAACCTCCACCACATTTTAAGTTTAGCCGCACGAATGGTGTCATTAAGATCCTGGCAGCCAATTCCACCTTGATTAGTGGGAAAGCACAATTTATTCCAAGAAGCCCAATGGATTTTATGCCTATGCTCATTGGATCCCCAAAAAAATTTGTTAAAAAGTCTCTCAATAAACAAAATAACATTACCGGAACGTTTTATCACTTGTAAACAATAAAAGATGATCGAGTTTAAAACCGATTTGATCAGATCAATTCTGCCCCCTAAGGAAAGGAGGTGGTGATTCCACACAGAAATTTTATTTTGGATTTTAAGAATCACGTTGTGGAACATAGCAAAAGTCTGGTTACCTTTCCAAAGGGGGACCCCGAGATATTAGATAGGTAATCAAGAAGGTTCAAAACCCGTAATCACCTTGACCATAATACGGTCTTCTACACCTGGGCTATGCATAACAAAAAGGCTTTTGGACTTATTAATTTTCTGACCCAAAGTCCCTTCATAATGGTAAAGACAATGGTTAAGAATTTGAAGACTAGTCTTGGTGGCTTAAACAAAAAGTAATGTATCATCTGCATAAGCCAAATGGGTAATCCGGACATTTTTCCAAATAATAAAAAACATACTCAGATTTTTAGAAAATGTGTCCTCGATGAGCCTAGAAAAATAATCAGCCGCAAGGACAAATAAAAGAGGAGAGATCGGGTCCCCTTGACGGAGGCCACTCCCATTTTTGAAGTAACCCATCGGGGAGGCATTAATAATAATTGAAATCCAAGGTGAGCAAACACATTGTTTAATAAGTGATATAGCACGAGGCGATAAACCAAATAGCTCCAAAATTTTAAACAAAAACTCCCAATTCACCCTATCGTAGGCTTTCTCCATATCTAATTTAATAATGGTGTTAAGTTTAGACCGAGATATATCATGGGTCACTTCTAATGCCGTGAGAATGTTATCTGTAATGAGGCGATCTTTGATAAAAGCTGATTGACATGGGCTAATGGTGCGAGGAAGAAGCCCACTTAGCGTTTTGCTCAAAAGTTTAGAAAAAATCTTATATGAAGTATTGCAAAGACTAATGGGCCTAAAATCTTTCCAAGAATGAGGGGAATAAATTTTAGGAATTAATGATAGCGTCGTAGAAGAATACGCTTGAGTTAAATCCGTCCCTTTAAAGAAACCAACAACCGCATCAAGAACATCAAATTGAATGATATCCCAACACACTTGAAAGAATTTAGCATTAAAACCGTATGTCCCGGCGACACTCCCACTATCCATGTCAAAAATCACACCTCTCACCTCTTCCAACGAAGAAATATCACAAATCATATTATTATCTAAGAGGTCAATATTTTTAGGAATGATGTCAAGCCTCACATTCTCCCACTCGATGTTCTCTTCAGTGAAGCAATTCTCGAAATAATGGACCGTCGAGCTGGCAATATCCGTAGGGTCCAATAGATTAGGACCATTATCAACAATATTATGGAAAAAGTTCATTTTTCTTTTCTTATTAACTAGATCATGAAAGAATTTGCTATTTCTCTCCCCTTCCAAAATCCATTTCGTTTGCGTTTTTTGTTTCCAAAACATTTCTTCAAGAGAATGTGTACAGATCAGATTCTCGTTCATTTTACGAAGATATTCCTTATTGACATCGGAAGGATTGTTGTCAAAATTGTAAACCGCTACGGCGGCACGGTTTTGAGCCTCGGCCACTTTAACAAAAACATTCCCAAAAACACTCCTATTCCAGTCTTTAAGAGCCAGTTTTAACCGGGAAAGTTTTTTGGAAAGTTCCGAAAGTCCCGTATATGGAATAGGAATGGACCAAGAATCTCTAACCACTTCCAAAAACTCATGGTGTTTAGTCCACATATTTTGGAAACGGGAGGAGGAAGGGTGTTTAATACGAGAAGAAGAGAATTCACAATGAAGAGTATGATGATCCAAGGTGTGTCTAGGAATGTGCCTAAAAACAAAATTATTGAATTTATTATACCATTCGGAGGATAAAAAAATACGATCCAACCTTTGACAAATAGAATTACTATACCAAGTGAAAGGAGAACCCACATACCCTGCATCGGTGAGCTCATATTCAAGGATAGCATCCCTAAATTCCTCCATCTCTGACGGGATAGGTGGGTTTTCCCCTCTTTTTCACAAGGATGGAGGACGATATTGAAATCACCATCCACCATCCACGGAGTATGGACTTGACTAACCAAAATTAAATCCTCTCAATTTTCGTGTTCTTACCATACATAACTGAAAGCAAGAAAGGGTCTGGGGAAGAATTATGCATTACCGTCGTATGGAGCATTTGGTCGGTGTTATTAATTACAGAAATATTAGTGTTGATCTCCAAAAAAAATCCAAATATGATTATTCCAATTAGCAACAACTTTATCAAAACCAAATAATCTACAAAAATACGAAGCATTTAAATCAACTTTCAGCTCAATTAGAGCCAAAATATTAAGTCGATAATCTTTTTTGAATAGTTTAACAATTTTTTGAGCAGACTCATTCCCAATACCTCTAACATTCCAGATAATTATATTAACCATTAAAACGGATTTGACGGGTGGAGATTTGGGGTTTGTTAGATCTAGCGCTCGTTATCTTAGATTTTTTAGATTTATTAGTCGGCTTAGGCACTTCTGGTTTTATCTCTTCTCTAACCGCGAGTGCGAGCACAAGTTTATTTTTAGTTTCCGTTTGATTAGATTCGTTCCCTTCTGATAGGGTTTGTTCAAACATATCCTCCTTAGAGTCAAAAAAAAGTTCCGAGGTGCCCTCGTCAACATCGTCCTTAAAATCCCCAGGCTCAGATTCATCATCCGAGTATAAATGATTCTGTATCAAGGGGAGTTTTAGGGGATCTTTAGTGATGCCCCTACTGGTCCCAATAACCTGTAGGGGCTGGGTTCCCGAACTATTAGATGACTCATCACAATCATTAATCATCACATCATCAAGCACGTTTCCAAGTAAAACAGGGGTGGGATATTTAAGGGTGATTGGTTTAGAGACATACCTGCCCCAATAGAGTGATCCAGCTTAAGGGCTGAAGGATCAGGCCGAGCAACAGGAGCCACAAATTGAGAATCACTTAACGAATTATCACAAATATCCAACATGGCTGGGGGAGAATAGGGGAGGGAATTAATAGGACCGCAGCCAGCCAGTTTGGAGGGGAGGGATTCAACCAACACATTGACTAGATGGGATGCCGGGGTGGGTTTAATACATGAACCAGTCAAATTATTACAAGAAATATCATTTGTAATAGCATCTATATTTTTATTAAAATTATAGTCCTCCGCCAGGTTTTGGTCTTCTGCTTCCTCATTTTCTAATATCGCAAACATATTTCTCGTATCCACCTGCGCTTCCTTATCTGAGGCCGAAGCTGTCATATTTTCTGCAACATCTCTCAAACCAGCATTAGAAATATTAACCGTCCTAATAGATGGGCCTGGTCCTTTTTCATGGATAGTTATTGTCGCATTCTTCAAACTGTTATTTTTCGAAGGGGACTTAAAATTTGTCTGGCCAACGGTCACCCATTTTTCTTTTTCTATTTCTTTACCCTTCTCCAAATTGGTTTTGTTATGAAATTTATTCTCAAACGTTTTGGGTTTTAAGGATGCATTTTTAATGTAGCGAGCATCAATGTCATGACCAACATGTCGACAATGTCGGCAGTTCCGGGGTAGTTTTTTATATTCGACCTCTAACTCAGAACAAAATTACACTTGATGCCAACTGAGTTATACAACACGTCCGCGAGACTAATTTCAACACAAATTCGGGCAAATTTAAGTCTGTTCCTATTCAGTGTGTTCACATCCAATTTAACAAACTTGCCAATAAGAGAACCAACAGTATGAAGGGCACGTAAATCAAACCATTGGATTGGTAAGGCATGAATTTTAACCCAAATCGGAACTAAAGCTGGCTCATGTTTAAAGTCAAAAAAAAAGATCCCATTTGAATAATCACATTGGATATCCGAAAATGTTGAACTCCCGTTTCAGTCATAATTTAGCACAAAAATTATCATTTTGGAGATCAATAAGAACATGTTTGAAATTTAAAAACTGGACTTTACAGGGTCCAAATCTAGATTGTTGTAAGTGTTTGGCTATGTCATCGTTAGTCGGTTTCCGAAATGAAAACTTACCAATAAGTGCATTTTTATAAATACCCGATACCTGTTCACATTCCTCGGCCGAGAAAACAGCGGTTGGGATTTCACCGGAGAGGTCCACCTGACCAAGCCGAACATTAGAGGAATGTCCTCTGTTGACAGCATCAGCAAAGGAAACAGGCCCCGGAGTGCCAACTACAGTCCTGTTGGGAGGATAAACAACAACATCAGAAGAATTTTGATCAATCACAAACTCACCTTCTTCAAGAACATCCGCAACGGGCGGGACGACAGGAGGGAGATATTTGAGTACACTTCCGGAGATCACCTCCGCCTTCTCCCGTAGGGCTCCGGCCAGCGAAGGGACAGGCGCCGGCTCACCGCCTAACAAATCAGATACCGAGCCGCCAGGAAGAACGGGAAAATCACTGACCACTCCCGAACCGGCCTCCCCACTGCCAACAACTGCAGAACCCGAACGCACCGCCTGGGAGGAAGAAACTCCAGCACCAGAGATCGCTGGAAAAGAAAAGGGGAGGACCAACGCGGAAGGGCTGGCGATGGGAAAACCACCATCGAACTCTGCAAGAAACGCGGCCGAAGGAACAACACCAACCGCCAATCTCGAAACACCAACCACCGATCTGGAAATACCACCTGCCGGACATGGACCCCCAAAAACCGCGGCCGAGGGGGAGGAGCCACCAGCCGCAGAAGGAAAACCCCGAGCAGCAGCCGCGCCGCCATCCTCTGGAGGAGGAAAGGACCCGACAACCCCTGAAGCTGACCCAGACGTGCCTGTTAGAAAATTCTTCAAAGTTAAAGACGTCGAGGCTTGAATCACGCATGGAAGCGCTTTCCTTATAGTATTTCTTGCACCCCGAAATGTGTCTTAAGGTCACAAACAAGAATACCGCAGGATACGACAAGCCTTAATTTCGGACTGCACTAAGACAAAGTGAAATCCGAAAATAGGCAAGAATAATTTTTCTGGATTATAAGTATTCAAGAAAAGAGAATAGGTGATTCGAAAATCTTTATATACTTATGAAACCGAACTTGGTTTTATAAATAAATCATACCTATTCGTGAAAGGGAGCACCATTTCGTTCAAACGACACGACCGTTGGCCAAACAACCGTTCGTTTCGAAATGACATGACTTTTCATTTAAGCAGCAAAATAACCACCAAATGAAGAGACATGACTTTTCATTTAAGCAGCAAAAATAACTACCAAATGAAGAGACATGACTTTTCATTTAAGCAGCAAAAATAACCACCAATTGAAGAGGCACAACCGTTGGCGAGAATCGCCGCGAGAAAACCGCGGACCGCGCCGTTTCGCCGGACTCGCCACTAAGTGCCAAAGTGCGCCTACGAAGCGCCACTA
Organism: Orobanche coerulescens; assembly: GCA_033398695.1. Lineage (NCBI taxonomy): Eukaryota > Viridiplantae > Streptophyta > Magnoliopsida > Lamiales > Orobanchaceae > Orobanche > Orobanche coerulescens. Next base: position 125,319,899 of record CM065813.1, on the reverse strand, counting down.
AAGCCTCTAAGCCCGAGCCCGAGCCCGAGCCGGAGCCGGAGCCGGACGCCGGACGCCGTTGTCGCCGGTGGCAACACCGGCGAGCGGCGATGTGAGAGTGAAAATTTGCATAGATTTGCCACCTCACCTCCACCTCACATCCACATGGCACTACCACATGTTATTAATGGTTATTTAATTGCTCACACTTATAAGGTGCTCATTTCCTTTGTTTTTGTTCCATGTGGGATTCTTTTCTACTCACAAAATACACTATTTTGTCTTTTAATGAACAATCAAATAAAAGCTTTACAAAATTAAATCTCTTATTTAATTTTCTAGCTTTTTTCAACAATCCCCCACTTGTTCGAAAAAGACAAAATAGAATCCAGAAGAAAAACAAAGAGTGTTAGTACGGATAAGTATCTTTCGATTTGAACTAATCCTTAGTATAAGCAACACAAGACTTTATCGAAAAATTAGGTAGCTAGGCTTTGAACCTATTTTTCTTGTGATAAAGTCGGTATTACTCAACACACACTCTTTAGTGTTCTTTGCCTACATATCACGCTTAGCAGTTAATGGCCATGTGCTCATCTGTCTCGTGAATTTTTCATGAGAGAAACTCCAACTCTCACTTTGGGACGGCACCATCCTTAAATTCACATAGGTGAAGTTCTTACGACATCTCTGTTACTTACGAAACTTGTCCTCATGGTGAACTTCATTAAGAGTTAAGAAAAAAAAACTCAACCTCCAATAGTAACATTGACATTATTGTATAATGTTGTGAACATCCAAATCAATGACTTGTTCTTACCCATTGAACCTAATGTTAGTCAATTCCTAACGTTAGGTTGGGTTGCCATCATAGTCGGATCACTACTCAAGGAGTTTAAGACCCATCCCTCTCGAGGTCGATTTCACCAAATCTCTAGCAAGAGGTTTTGTGAATGGATCAACAATGTTAAAGCTTGATCTCACATATGTGAGCGAAATGATTCCATCTTTGATCAATTTCCTCACATAGTTATGTCTAAGACTAATATGTCTAGACTTTCCATTATACACTTCTTGTATGCTCTTGCTAAAGTTGATTGACTATCACAATGTATCGACACGGTTGATATATTGTCTTTAGCCAATGGAACTTCTAAAAGAAGATCCCTTAACCATTCGACCTCTTGACTGCGGAAGCTAGAGCCACGAACTCGATTCCATGGTCGAATGAGTAATACACGTTTGTTTCTTTGATTTCCAAGAACTGCTCCTCCGCAAGTGTAAATACCCATCCTGTCGTAGATTTGTTATCTCCGACACTTGATATCCAACTTGCATCGGTATATCCTTCTAGTACGGCAGAAATCGGCCGTATTGAAGTCCAAGATTTTGTTTTTAAAAGAAATCCAAAAATTCTTCTAATGCCCTTCCAATGCTCGGCACTTGGATTGCTAGTAAATCTACTCATTTTACTAACGGCGAATGCTATGTCCAGTCGAGTACATTGCATCAAGTACATAAGACAACCAATAGCACTAGCATATTCCAATTGGGTCATGACTCTTCCATCATTCTTTTCAAGTTTTACACTTTGGGATCAAAAGGGGTGTTCACCTCCTTGAATTTTAGATGTTTGAACTTGTCAAGCACTTTTCAACATAGTGTGATTGACTAAGTTCATAACCCCCACTAGTTCTACGAACCTTGATACCTAAAATAGTATCAACTTGTCCAAGATCTTTCATTTTGAAAGTGGAAGATAGAAACCTCTTCGTTTCTAATATTCCTTCCATCTCGTTGCTAATGATCAACATATCATCAACATAGAGACATAGGAAGATCACAACATTACCACGCACTTTTGTGTACAAACACTTGTCACAAACGTTAGGAATAAATCCATTCGAAAGTATGACCGAGTCAAACTTTTGATGCCATTGTTTGGGTGCTTGTTTTAATCCATATAAGGATTTGACAAGTTTACAAACTTTTTGTTCATTACCGGAAGCACATAGCCTTCCATTGCTCCATGTAAATCTCCTCATCGAGATCTCCATTTAGAAATCTTTGTCTTGACATCCATTTGATGAACATTTAGGTTATATAAAGAAGCCAAGGCGACAGTACTCTAATTGTTGTTGTTCTTGCTACCGTGCATATGTGTCAAAATAATCAATTCCTTCCCGTTGTCGAAATCCTTTGGCTACCAATCTAGCCTTGTAAGCGTTAAGAGTGCCATCTTTGTATTTCTTTCGAAACACCCACTTACATCCAATGGGTCTCGACCCTTTGGGTAGATCGACAATCTCCCAAGTGTGATTTGCCATAATAGAATCCATTTCATCTTGGATAGCATCCTTCCAAAAAGTGGAGTCCCGAGAAGCCACTGCTTCATTATAAGTTTTAGGACTATCTTCAACAAGAAGAATAATCGGAATCTTTCGGGCAAAATTCTCTCTATTTCCTTCTACTATGTAAAAAGAAATAAGTTGAGAATCTATTTCATCAGGTCCCAAATCCTTAGTCTTACGAACTCTCTTGCTAATCCGAGGTTCTGGTTGTTCTACAACAACCCTAGAAGAACTCTCCTCTCGAGGTTCTTCATTTGTGGAATTTTGAGATTCCTTTTCTTTAGAATTAGAATTTTCAAAGAATTCCACGTCTCGGGATTCTACTATGACATTAGATTCTAAATTTAGAAGTCTATATGCCTTGCTATTCGTAGCATAGCCAATAAAAGCACTTCGTATCCCTCGAGGACCCAACTTGGTCCTTTTAGGATCCATGTTTTTATAGTAGGCTAAGCACCCCCACACTTTGAAATACGATATTCGGCTTTCGCCCTTTCCATACCTCATACGGAGAAATTTGGGTTTTCTTTAAAGGTATACGATTTAAAATATGACATGCGAAAATAAAGCTTCACCCCACAAACTAAAAGGTAATTCGAATGCATTAACATGGCATTTATCATCTCTTGAAGTGTTCTATTTTTACGTTCGGCTAAACCGTTTTGTTGTGGTGTGCGTGGTGCGGAACACTCGTGAACAATACCATTTTCTTCACAAAAGGCATTGAAATCACTAGAAAAATATTCACCACCTCTATCGCTTCTAAGAATTTTAATTTTAGTTCCTAATTGATTTTCAACTTCAGCCTTGTACATCTTAAAAGCATTAAAAGCATCATCTTTATGTTTTAATAAATACACATATGTAAATCTAGAGCAATCATCAATAAAGGTAATAAAATACTTATTACCCCCACGGGTTAACATCCCATTGAATTCACATAAATCAGAATGTATAAGATCTAACAATTTAGAGTTTCTCTCTACACTATAAAAGGGTTTCTTTATCATTTTAGATTTCACACATATTTCACATTTATCTAATTTATCAGATTTGCACGAAATTAAACCACATTTAATTAATATTTTCATAGTGCTAAATCCTATATGTGCTAATCTACTATGCCATAAAGAAACGGAATCAATCATATAAGCAGAAGGAGAAATCTTATTAATGACATTGTCAACAATACATAATTTGACCATCCCTTCACTGGAGTAGCCCTTTCCAACAAATACACCATTACGGGTCAAGATAAGCTTGCCCGACTCATACCTGATTTGATCCCGGTTTACCTAAGAGATCACCACAAACAAGGTTCCTATTCATTTAGGAACATGGAGAACATTGGTCAAAGTGACCTTCTTCCCAGATGTGAAATTGAGTTCCACGTTTCCGATGCCGACGACCTTTGAGCGTTGCTCGTTTCCCATCTGAACTTCTTGTCCTCCGTCGACTTCAGAATAGGTGTTGAAAGTAGTCCTATCATAGGATACGTGGACGGTAGCACAAGTGTCGTACCACCACCCTTGAATCTTTCCCTTGACCGCCATAATTTCGCTCACCGTAGCGATTATATTCCCATCGGTCATAGTGGCGTCGACTTCTTTTTCCGCTGTCTTACGGAGTCGACAGTCTCTAGCAAAGTGACCGTGTTTGCCACACACATAGCAGCCCCCGTTGGATCCCTTGGACACGGACTTGTTGCCGGACTTGAATTTGCTGGAATGCTTGAATTTCTTTGAATCCTTTTTGGGACCCGAAGAACTTCCTTTTTCATTCCACTTTCTCTTGCCTTTCGCTCACCGTTGGCTTTGAAAGTACCAGATCCGTCGTCTTCTCTCTCATCCTCGATTCCTCCTCGATTCGAAGATGTTTGGATTTGTTCCCAAGAGAAGTCCTCGGTATTGTGAAGAAGTTTCTTAGGTAGCTTTTCCAGAATTGGGCAACTTCGCAATAATTGCACCAACTTGGAAAGTCTCCTAATATCAATCTTCACAACCCTCAATTTGTTGACAATAACTTGCAATTCATGTACTTGAGCAAGTATGGGCTTATCGTCAAACATCTTAAAATCGAAGTAACTAGAGACAAGGAACTTTTTGGTACCTTCTTCTTCGGCCTTGAATTTGTACTCGAGTGCCTTCCAAATCTCCATAGGCGATGGATTGTCGGTGTAGAGATCGTAGAGACGGTCGGAGAGAGTGTTCAAAATATGGCCACGACAAAGAACTCGTCCTCTTGACGTTTCTTCCGTCTCGCCTTGAGTTCTTGTAATCTTCCTCTGTTGCTCTGTGATAGGCTTCAACGTTGGGTCCAACACGTAGAAGACCTTCATGGCGATGAGGAAGAAACGCATCTTGTCTGCCGCGAGTGTAGTTGGTTCCATCAAGCGGTCCAACTTGACGAAGTCTTGGTTCATCACCTTCAAACTCAAACAAGAGCCCTGGTCGCCATTGCAATGTATACTATAAGATTGTTAGAAAATTCTTCAAAGTTAAAGACGTCGAGACTTGAATCACGCATGGAAGCGCTTTCCTTATAGTATTTCTTGCACCGAAATGTGTCTTAAGGTCACAAACAAGAATACCGCAGATACGACAAGCCTTAATTTGACGCACTAAGACAAAGTGAAATCCGAAAATAGGCAAGAATAATTTTTCTGGATTATAAGTATTCAAGAAAAGAGAATAGGTGATTCGAAAATCTCTATATACTTATGAAACCGAATTTGGTTTTATAAATAAATCATACCTATTCGTGAAAGGGAGCACCATTTCGTTCAAACGACACGACCGTTGGCCAAACAACCGTTCGTTTCGAAATGACATGACTTTTCATTTAAGCAGCAAAATAACCACCAAATGAAGAGACATGACTTTTCATTTAAGCAGCAAAAATAACTACCAAATGAAGAGACATGACTTTTCATTTAAGCAGCAAAAATAACCACCAATTGAAGAGGCACAACCGTTGGCGAGAATCGCCGCGAGAAAACCGCGGACCGCGCCGTTTCGCCGAACTCGCCACTAAGTGCCAAAGTGCGCCTACGAAGCGCCACTAAAGCCTCTGAGCCTCTGAGCCCGAGCCCGAGCCCGAGCCCGAGCCGGACGCCGGACGCCAGCGGCGATGTGAGAGTGAAAATTTGCATAGATTTGCCACCTCACCTCCACCTCACATCCACATGGCACTACCACATGTTATTAATGGTTATTTAATTGCTCACACTTATAAGGTGTTCATTTCCTTTGTTTTTGTTCCATGTGGGATTCTTTTCTATTCACAAAATACACTATTTTGTCTTTTAATGAACAATCAAATAAAAGCTTTACAAAATTAAATCTCTTATTTAATTTTCTAGCTTTTTTCAACAGTGCCAACCGGAGGAAGACCAGGAGAAACGAACGAGGCCACACCAAGGCGTGGCTCCGACGAGGCAAAACCACCTGAAGCGACCACCGCCGGGAAGGGACCGCTGACCGACGCAGAAACCGGGTTTCCAGGGAGAGGGATTCCCACAGAGGAGATCTCGCTGTTAATATTTTGGAGCTGTAGACTTTGACCCTCAAGTATAGCATTTTTATGAAGATAAAGACTAAGTGGCGGGCCATCTGGGGATATTAATTCTTTTTCCCCATTGCAAGTGGGATTTGTGATAATAAAAGGAGTAGCCGCCCCATGTGGCGGTTCCTTAGGCAGATCCATTTTTTGAGGATGTTTAATATTAAACCCATGTGAAGGTGTTTTTTCTGCAGTCTGGGGAAGTGATGAGACTGACTCGATTATTGAAGCAACAGATCTGAAAATAAGAGAGGTTGACTGGGGGATATCCCCGGGGGGATTATTTTATCTGCCATAGGACAAAAAATTAAAGAAATACCGCCGCTCTAGGCGGCGGAACCCGAAAAAATTAAAGGTGTTCCCAGAAGAACACGCCGGTAACGTTTGGAAAATTCAAAAAATATGAAGAACACCGATGAAGAATGTAGAGAGAAGGGAGAGAAAAAATCTTAGAGAGAGAAAGTTGTGAATTAGTTCATTGAATTAGTTGAATTTGAATTAGTTCATACTTTTTTTTAAAAACAAAATTTATTCAAGAGAACAGAAATGTGGAAGGACGACACCCACTGCACGCCCAAACATTTTGAGGAAGGACGAACCCCTCTACACGCCCTTACACAAAATTACAACAAAATGAAACATGGCCTAACGAGCAGCCTACTTGAATCTAATATAAGAGAAATCGCTTTTGTCGAATCGAATCATACCACGAATCTGCCCATATAGATCCGACGGGCCGTAGAGACAAAAATTTCTAGACTTGTATCCTTCATTGGCCAAGTGGTCCACAATGGCATTCCCTTCCCGATATATATGGAAAAATGAGATATCCATAGTACGACGAAATGACAAGATTTTGCGACGAATGCTTTGGACTTGCCAATTTCCAATGGTAGGCGAGGTAATTAAAGATAGAGCAAAAGCCGAATCCACCTCAACCCAAACCTTCTGAATGTTCCTCTCATAACAAAGGTCCAATGCTGTCCAAATGGCAAAAAGCTCGGCAAAGTTATTGGTGTGGTTGCCGATAAATTCGTGAAATGCGAAAATAGGATCCCCCAAACAGTTTCTAGCTATGCCTCCCGCGGCCGAATCCCCGGAATTACCTTTCGAAGCCCATCCGTGTTGATTTTGATAATCCCGGGACTCGGTTTAACCCATCTAACAATGGTAATTTTTTTCTTCTTTTTGTTATTACAGTTAAAATGGAAGCTGCTAGTGAAATTACAAGGACAAAAATTTAATCCCAAGATATCCGTGATTACCGGGGCACCCAGCCAGGCCCGCGGCTTAAGGGCCCGAAGCCCTTTGATTAAATCCAAGTAACCCCAGAGGCGATCACACACTCTTTGGGCCGTGAAAGGGATTTTCTTGACCCTCATGTCATTCCTACAGCACCAAATAAACCACAGAATAAGAATGGGGATCATACGCAAAATGTGGATATCTCCCAAGGATTTATTAAACCAATTGGTAATAACCAAGGTAATGTTATTAGTTTCGAGAAATGGGATCCCAATTAAAGAGCAGAAGTTGGCCCAAATCGCCGAAGCAACCGGCCCATTAAGAAAAAGATGAGGAAAATCCTCAACGCCATCACAACAAAAGCAAGCATTGTCGGCAATTATACCCCTGGTTCTAAGCCCATCCGGGGTAGGGAGCCAATTTTTTAAGAGACTAACCATAAAAAAGGACATGGTGCGAGTAATGGTTTGATTCCAGCAAAATTTTAAAAGATTGTGATTGTCTTGGCGTTGCCGGACCGCCTCCCATGCACTTTTAAAAGAAAAACCACCATGAGAGGTAAGTTTCCAAAAGACTTTCCGGCCGACTATACCCCCCTCCCCATGAGTGGGAAGGGCCATAATGTAGTCTCCAAGATCCGAAGGGATAACGGTGAGTAGTTTTCACCGATCCCAGCCATAAGGAGATTAAAATTGATTAATCTTAGCATTTGAACGGGTGTAAGGAACCCATTGGGACAGCGGAATAATATCGCAACAATTGTCGTGCCAAAAAGAAATATCACCAACTCCGATATCCCAGAATATCCATTCACCCGCTAAAGACCGAATGGCACACAAATTTTTCCAAGTAGGAGAATCATAAGGGTTGGTTTTAACAATCATGGGGTGAAGACGTTTACAGTACTTCGCAAACATAAAATTGGACCAAATGTTCGAAGAAGTCCGAAACCGCCACCAAAGTTTGATTTCAGCCGCTTTAATGATGTCCCTCATACTCCTACACCCGAGACCATCCTCCTCCTTAGGGTAGCATAACTTGAGCCATGCACCCTAATGGAGTCTTTTCAACAAATTCCTTTGGGGATCTAATGACAATAGAAAGTGAATTAGTTCATACTTTTTTTAACAAAAAACGAGATTTATTCAACACATCAGAAATGTGGGGGGACGAGGCCCACTACACGCCCTAAGAGATCGAGGTAGGAGAAGCCCCTCTACATGCCCAAACTTAAATCAAGAACAATTTAACGAACCGGCCCAAACAGAGAAAGGCCAAAATCAAACCCTTTTACCCCTAATATAAGGAAAACTAATTTTATCAAGTCTAATCAGCCCAACAATTTTACCTTTTAGATCATGGCCATCCGAACAATAATAATCCCGACGATCGCAGCCATGATTGATGTCGGCAACGCCATTTCCTTCTCTATAAATGTGTGAGATGCGAATATTGTACTTAGAGAGAAATGCCCGTATTTTCACAATCAAACTTTGGAATTTCCAGTGGCAAGTGGCATTGCCATGAATGAGCCGAATAGCAACTTTAGAGTCAGTTTCTGCCCAAATATTTTCCCAATTTTTATCCAAACAAAGGTCGATTCCCCTCCATATTGCATAAAGTTCCGCATAAGTGTTAGTTTGGTCCCCTAAAAATTCCAAAAAATAAAGGATCGGGACCCCAAAATGGTTACGAACGATGCCACATGGCCCCGCACAACCTGGATTACCCTTGGCCGCACCATCCGTATTTAACTTAACCCACCCCACACACGGTTTAGCCCATCTAATCGCAAAAAAGTGTAAGGATTTCTTAGGGACAACCTTCCCTCCAAGACGGATCGCATATTTGGCAGCCCCCTTCCAAAAAGACCTTTGGATTTTGTCGGGAATTATAAGAGCCCGGAGATAGTTCCAAATCCGACCGCACACCCTCTCGGCCATGAATGGTATGGCTTTCATTCTTTTGTCATTCCTACAACACCATAAAAACCAAGCAATAAGGATCGGGATGATGTTGAAAATATGAATTTTACCTCTCGGCGGGCTATAGAGATGAAAGTTTCTGGACTTGTATCCTTTATTAGCCAAGTGGTCCGCAATGGCATTCCCTTCCCAATAAATATGGGAGAACGAGACATCCATAGAACGATGAAGAGCCGAGATTTTGTGACGGATGCTTTGGACTTACCAATTATCGATGTTAGGCTAAGTAATAAGAGAAAGAGCAAAAACCGAGTCTATCTTCACCCAAATCTTAAGAATCTTCCTCTCAAAACGGAGATCCAATGCTCTCCAAATAGCAAATAGTCAGCAAAATTATTCGTGTGGGTGCCAATGAATTCATGAAATGCGAAAAGAGGGTCATCCACGTCGTTCCTAGCGATCCCCCCAACAGTCGATTCGCCCGGGTTGCCTTTTGAGGCTCCATCCATGTTGATTTTGGTAACCCCGAGGCTAGGTTTGGCCCATTTGACCAACGTAAGTTTTTTTTTATTTTTTTGTGATTACAATTACAAACAAAATTATCGATAAAATTGCAAGGGCATACAAAGAGACCCAAGATATCGGTAAGCACCGGAGTGCCGAGCCACGCCCGAGGTTTAAGGCTCCTATGGATTTTGATCATGAACAAGAAAGACCAAATGCGGTCACATACGCGTTGATCCGTGAACGGAATCTTTTTAACCCGCATATCGTTCCTAGAACACCAAATAAACCATAATATGAGGACCGAAATGATACGCAAAATGTGGATGTAACCGGATGCCTTATTAAACTAATTGGAAAGAACTCAATTGATAGAATTGGTTTGTAAATAAGGTATCCCCACAATGGTGAAAAAATTAGCCTATACCGACGAAGCAACCGGCCCAACGAGAAAAAGGTGGGGGAGATCCTCCACACTACCACAGCAAAAACAAGACATATCGGTAATGATGCCCCTAGATCTAAGGCCATCCGGGGTTGGGATCACACATGCATGGCTTAATCTTTGAGATAAGCATATGACTACTGGCAGGATCAACAAGGTAACATTCCTTAAAGACGTCGACAATGCATGATCTAAGCCACAAGGGCTCATTCAAAGCGTGGACGGTTGTCGTTCGCACGAAGCATCGAATGCATGATTCCAGGTAAGTGGCGATTGAACACTTCTTACCTACTAAATATTCCATATTCAAGAGATCGTACACCGCGCCATGGGCCAACATCTAAGGCACACGAATTGGGGCATTAAACGTGGAACACAACAGGTGGTTTGTGGTTCACCCAACACCGCATCCACAAAAGGGGAGCAGCACAAGGCGAAAAACTTGACACTTCAATCATTCAAATGCATTCAAGATAGGAACTCAACACAGGAAACCAACAACAGCCAAGACATGCTTGAGCCAATAACTGAAGAGGCATATACGATACGGCGTCGTTGCTCGAGCGAGGATCCAATGTACTCATATAAACCAATCACCACTCACGCATCATACGTATACAATGCCCGAACACAAGGAATTATATGCCATCACGAAACATAATATGTGCATCATGACAGCAAACAACAACTCACACCCAAGCATTGCCCCGATAGGCACGTAGGAAACAAATCACTAGTAGCACACATGATCATACCAGAACATGGTTTCGAATTCAGAAGAATTTCCAAAAACCAATCATGCTCATTCTTAACCAACATTCGACATTGCTGAATGCACCCATTACTGATACCCACAAGGAGCAAACAACAAAACATAGCATCCAATCGAGCTCGCAATCAAGAAACTTGATTATTTATTTCACTGAAGCAACACCAACCGTCCGATAGGAACACACCATCTTTAAATATTAGGGACAAGGGATCAACAAACTTGATTATTTATTTCACTGAAGCAACACCAACCGTCCGATAGGAACACACCATCTTTAAATATTAGGGACAAGGGATCAACCAACCGACCGACCATTTCAAAAGCAATGCTTTGACTCAAGAACATAGCACTTCACTCCGATGTTTTACCCAAACAAACGACCGCCTCACCATGGTCACCCGACCACCAATTAGGTTATCAAACGCCCACGTACCGGTACGTCATTTATATAGGCTACCACCAAAGTAGCTCACTGAAATCTTGTTCGCAACATTGCCAAAAAAGCCCACCAGCAAAAAGGGACCGCACTACCGAACCGACGGAGCATTTCACTAGCAATGCATCAACTCAAAGAACATAGCTCTCCACTACAATGTTCTGCCCAAAGAAACGACCGCCTCACCGAGCTTTCCCGACCACCTAGGTTATCGAACACTCACGTACCGGTACGTCGCTCCCTCAGGCTACCCACCGAAACAGCTAACTGAAATCTCGGTCGAATAATTAATAGGAAATGCCCACAAGCGATGGGGAACCGCTTTACCGAACCCACCTAGCAATTTCCTAAAAACGCATCTAATCGCAGAACATGGCAGTCCAATATGAGGTTTTGCCCCAACAAGCGATCGCCTCACCATGCTCATCCGACGACCTAATAGGTTATCAAACGCTCACGTACCAGTACATTGCTCACTGAGACAGCCCACCTAAGCAGCTTACCAGAATCCCGTTCAAGACAATGCCAGAAAAAGCCCAGGAGCGGCGGAGGTGACCGCTCGACCGAACCAACCAACTCACGGACAACATCTCAAATACAAAATCTAGCTTCTCTACTGCGATGTTTGCACAAGCAAGCAACACCCGCACCAGGATCGCCCGACTATCAGGTTGGTTATCGAACGCCCACATTAGAGAATGTCGTTCGCTCATAGTACCCATCGGAGCAAGTCGCCGGAATCTTGTTCTCGACACTGCCGGAAAAATTTCTTGCGTGTTTCTTTAGAGGGTGACTACTGGACTCGGCCCTTGGAAGTTACTCACAAGTAAGCAGCCAGCTCGCTGACACCCTCTCACACACCCTCCCCCCTATAATAGGCTTACAAGAATAATCCCTTGTGAGTGCAGTAGATATTGAAAGGCTGGAGAACCCACTCCGAGTTTAAAGTCAATATAAGTTATTATAAATTAATTATTATATAAGTTTATATTGATAAAAATATAAAACAATATATTTACACTATAGTAAGTTATTTATAATTTTATAAATATTAAATAAATAAAAAATAACCAATAATTATTGAAAATATAAAAAAAATAATAAATAAAACAAAATAGAATTAAAAATTAAGAAAGAATAATTTTTACTTTTCAAATATATTTTGTTTATTTCATAATATTAACTATTTATTTTATAATATTAACTAATTACTGAAATATTATAATTAATATAAAATAACTAAATTAATTTTTAATTTAGTTAAAATTACGAAATAGTAGTTTCTATATTTTAAATGTATTTTCTTTATTTTAAAATAATAATTAATTGCTGCAAAATTATTAATAATATATAAAAATAAATTATTTATTTTTAATTTAGTTAAAATTACGAAATAAGAGTATTTATTTTTTTAAAATATATCTTTATTTTAAAATATTAGGTAATTGTTTTAAAATTATTTAATAATATATAAAAAATAAATAATTTTGAATTAAATTGATAGATAGTCATTAAGTAATCATCAAAAATAGTAGAGATATTTGCCAATTATGATTCTAGGCAGGAAGTAGAGAATCAACTTAAGACATGACGTGCTAATAGCAGCAGACATCATCGGTCGGTAAGATTATTTTTGCATCAACAGTTTATCACATTACGCTCGCAATCGGCTTGGAAACCCCTTGATAATAAATAATTGGGAATCCGAGCAGGTGCATGCTCTATCTAACTCGTGGTGCCTTCTCGAACTTCATTTTATTTGTAAACCCATCATATGATAAACCGGGAGTTCGAGCCGGCACACAACCTATGGTCCGACTAAGTCGTGATGCCTTCTCGAATTTCATAATGTGCATGTGCACTATTGGAACTTCGAGATGGGCAACGGGATATTTTTTGCCGACCGAGTCAGGATGCCTTCCTGACTTTCATATTGCTTCTACACTCCTTGATAATAATAACCATTATTATCAACTGCAAACCTCTTGATAATAATAACCATTATTATCAACTGTAAACCCCTTGATAATAAACAATTAGGACTCCGGCACACAACCCACGGCCCGACGAAGTCATGATGCTTTCTCGAATTGCATATTGTGCTTGTGCACTAGTGGAACTCCAAGATCAAAACGAGATATTTTTTACCGACACAGTCGGCATGCCTTCCCGACTTTCATTTGTTCTTGTTGTACACTCCTTGATAATAATAACAATTGCGACTCCGAGCCGGCACACAACCTATGAGATTTTTCTCCCGACTAAGTCGTGATGCCTTCTCGAATTTCATAATGTGCACTATTGTACACTCCACGATCTCAAAATGAGATATTTTTTTACCGACTCAGTCGGCATGCTTTTCCGACTTTCATTTGTGCTTGTTGTACACTCCTTGATAATAATAACAATTGCGACTCCGAGCCGGCACGCAATCTATGAGACTTATTCTCCTGACTAAGTCGTTATGACTTCTCAAATTTCATAATGTGCACTATTGGCACTCCACGATCTCAGAACGAGATATTTTTTACCGACTCAGTCGGCATGCATTCCCGACTTTCATTTGTGCTTGTTGTACACTCCTTGATAATAATAACAATTGCGACTCTGATAAGTGTCATTTTTGTACACTTATCCATGGTTTGTATCGATAAAATTCACCCATAACTGAGCTAGTCTACTCGTTTTTTTTCTTTTAATTAATTAGTTTTAATAATTTTATTTTTATCGGATGATGATCGGATTAAATAACTGATTTACTCAAGAAATAACATGTTTATTAAATATTCTCTTTGTTGAATTTTGATATATTCATGTTGTAGGGCTTTCCGAGACGAATTCGGCAGTCTTTCCGGATTCAAAATCAGAGTAATATATCAAAAGTTATCACCCGAAGAAGATTTGGGGCAAAAACGCAAAGTCTGAGAAATTCTGGGCTGAAAACGTAACTCTCAAAGCAACCAGTGAACAAATTGACGAAGCCAAGTTACGGCCGTAACATTCAGGAGTTACGGCCATAAGTCATCCTTGTTACGGCCGTAACTCCTGAATGTTACGGCCGTAACTCTTGACAGATTGTTATGATTTGTCTAATTTTTTATACTTTTTATGTATTATTGAGGGGATGGCTGACATTGATCCGATTTAATGTAATAATGCTGGAGTTTTGGAGCTATTAGATGACTTTAGGTGTATAAATAGACCCCTTAGATCCTTCATCATTCATCATTCATCTTATAATTTTCCATTTTTTGTAAACTTTTCTTTTTGTGTGAAGAACACACTTGTGTTCTTGAGTGATATTTGTAAGTGTGGTATAGCATATGTTGTTTAGAGAGTTTATTGCTTCTATCTCCTTTATCTACTAAGGGAGTTAGGATCAATTCTTTCTCTTGATTCAACTAATAATGACCACAAAAGCTTGTAATATGTATAATAAACCCTTCATGGGCTAAGTAACCTTTAGTTGGGATTATAAACAAGGTTAGTCATGTTATTTATGTTTGTATAAAAGATCTATTGTGAATTACTTATTATTGTGTGTGATTTTCATTGTTTTAACAGTCTTCATTTATTTGGCCAATAAATGACGATATTTATGGTCTTCATATGTTTCGAAAGAAAATATGTTTGATTAGATCAAATGATCTTCACTCTAAGTTGTTCTAGGGGATAGAAATATACCTCTAGTCCTTGGATGATTCTTTGAGTTATTTTCATAAATCCTAATGCTATGTATTGAAGCCAATCAACATAGAAATATAGTGGATTTATTCAGTATGTAAGGGGCGTTTTATAGTTCGAAAGAGAAACCGTCTTTTTAAGGAAAATCGAATCTACACAACATAATAAGTAAATTCATCTTATGATCTCCTATACATCTTTTATAACTAATGACGAACTAAGTTTGTAATCCCACCTATTTCATTTTATCGTTAATCAATCTATTATTATTACTATCTTTTTAATTCCTTAAAATATTAGAACTATTATTGCATTTTCTTTGCAATTATTAAACCAAACTTATTAATTGTGTGTTTCACTCATCTTAGTATCTATAAAAATAGACTAATAGTGTATAATTCAAATTATAACCAAACTTCCTTGTGGGATCGATAAACCGGGCTCAAAAAGTCCACTTTACTACTTGATACGATATCGTGCACTTGCGATAGTTACACTGAAAACGTGTCAAGTTTTTGGCGCCGTTTCCGGGGAAGTATAAGTTATATTTGAAATCTTACATTGTAAACTATTTTTATAGGTACAACTTTCTCGACATTGTAACTCAGTACTCAATTGTGTTTGTCCGTTCAAGTGGCGGATAACGGTACTCCGTGACTATTAAAGTCGGATTTTTCAGTTTCCCACAACAACTGATATTTGTAAATATTTCCTCCATTTATTTTCATTTTTATTTTTTTTAATGAAAGAAACATTGTATAAAATTGAAAAAAGATTTTCCTTTCTAAGAAAAAATGCAATTTTAAAAATTTACAAGGCAAGGCTTGAAAGGATGAGGTTGCTTATGAATAAAAGTATAACTTTTGACATAAGATTCATAATTGAAGCCAAAGTAAGAATAGAGGGTGAATTCACAGAAACACCGACTAGATTTTTACCAGGGCTAGGAAAAAGTTCATATGCGAAGAAACGACGAGCAAAGATGATAGCCGTTTGTTATAAATGTGCTAGATGGAACTGTAATTTAAAATGTCCATCTTTAGGAATTCCATCTACAAACAGAGAAGATAAAATTCAGTTCATTAAGGATGGTCTGAATAAGGAGAATTTAGATGATATCGAAATTTCTCTTGACACGCATCCTAGTGGACTCGTACATTATGGAATTCGATGTTTGTGGAATAAATTCCAACCAGAATATAAACAACGTCTTGGGAATCTGACGTTAAAAGACCCTGTTTGCCAATTTTTAAGAAAATTGGATGGGAAGCTTCTCCCCGACTCATAGAAGGCGTTTAGGCCATTTCTGAACGTAAAATCAGAGGAAGATGTGAGCCACAATCACAACTACTGTACATACGCGTAACTATCTTTTATTTTTGTCGTGTGGTGTGATTTTCTGAATAAAAAAATGTGATAAGCGATAAATGCTTTCATTATTCTATTGAGTAGTTGAAGCGCAATCAACACAATCACAAACTTGTTAAACAATTTTTACCTTCTTTTTCTTCTATAAATAAACATTGTGCTTGTTTCTTTCATTCATCCCTCAAACTTGCACTTTTCTCTGTTTCTCTCTAAATAATTTCTTTTCAAAAAATGGAGTCATCATCTTCAACAAAAAAATTTAGCACAGTCTGCATTTTTGGTGGAGCTAGTTATGGAAAAGAGACATGCTTTACTGAAGCAGCCCACAACTTGGGTCGTACCTTAGGAGAAAAATGCATTCATGTAGTTTATGGAGGAGGCAGTCTAGGATTAATGGGACGAGCTGCTGCTTCTACCTATATGGAAGGAGTAAGAGTGTTGGGAATAATCCCAAAACCTCTGGCTGAAAGTAAAATCACCGGGTCAACTATTGGAGATGAGTTTAGATCTGTAAATATGCAAGATCGCATAACTCACATGATAAATAATTCTGACGCCTTTATCACCCTTCCCGGTGGTTTTGGCACCCTTGAGGAACTTTTTCATGTGGTTACCAGAGCCCAGCTAAATGTTCATCAAAAACCAATAGGTGTGCTTAATGTAAATGGTTTCTTTGATGGTTTACTGTCTTTTATCGACTACTCTGCTGAAAAGGGTTTTATTTCCGAGCGTGCTAAACGAATCATAGTCGTTGCAACAACACCAGAAGAACTAATCAAAAAACTCAATGAATTTGTTCCTCAACCAGATCCAGCTCTAGCTAAAATTGTCTGGGTAGAAGATTTTACCGTGAGAAAACGAAAAGTGGATTCATTCCTCTCCCTTTGATAACCCATGTCAGACCTCTTGTATTTTTACTTTCTGTCGTGTGTAATAATCGTGCTAAATGATGGCAGCTTAAGGAGTTTCTTATTGATCTCTTGACACGCATCTATTCGCGATTTATGTATTGTTATTTTATTGCTGTAATTTTTATTGCGTGTTTTTGCTTTTATAAAAACTTTGATGGCAGCGTAAGGCGACTCTTCGGACTTTCTTGATGCGCATCTTAAAAATCGTGTTATACTTACGAGTATATTTTATTTTCTTTTGTTGTGTGCCTCGTATATTTATTCTCTTGCAGATTCTAAAAGGCGTTAGCTCAGACATCAACTTTCTTAACATGAAGTATTCTGCTTTTCTGCATTGATTTTTTTTTTATTTTATTTTTTAAACTGAGGACAGTTTTATTTTCAAGTTTGAGGGTGGTTTGTTTAATTATTTTGGTGTGTTTTGATTGATTTGGTTATTTGCCTTAATTTATATATATATATATATATATATATATATATATATATATATATATATTATCTTGATTTTTTTGAGATTTCTAGATCTGGCCATAACACCAATAAAATAGCTATATACAAGCTTCTAAAATCGTTTTAACCGGTAAAAAATTTGTATATTCCAAAATTTTTGAGCCTTAATCTCTCTTTACAAACCTTGTAGTTATCATATAAAATCGAGTCATTCGTTACCTTGAGAAAAGAAGAATCAGTCGGTTGATGAAAAATAGAACTGAAATTTACTTAATTTGTGGAGTTTTTGATTTTTCATGCTTAACTAAAAAATGATTTTCTGCAAAAATTCTATTCCCTAAAAAAAAAAAGAGTCATTGGTGAAAAGAGCTACACGTTAGAAAATAACGGTGTGAAAGCTATCACCTAATAAAAAAAAATGACGAAAAGGAGAAATGTTGAGCAGCAACAGCTGCCCAATTTTGGAGGTCTTAAGTTTTGTGAAAAATAAAGGACTAACCATTGTTGGTGCGTAGCTGCCGTCTAAGAAAAATTGGTGAAAAGAGCTACACGTTAGCAAATAACGGTGTGAAAGCTATCACCTTTTAAAAAAATGAGATAGAAATTGTGTTAGTGAAAAGAGCTACACGTTAACAAATAACGGTGTGAAAGCTATCCCTAAAAGGGATGTAGTTTATGAGCAGATTTGAATTAATTAGCGGCTGAATTTCAATACACTCAATTTCGTGAATAATCACAATATTTGATGACGCCAATGAAATTCTTCTTCATATTGAGTCGAAAAATAAATGAGTGATCAAGAGCAACCATTAAAGGGAGTCGTGTGTATCACGAGTGGGAAAGAAATAATCAACCTTTTGGGGGGAAACCTTACATTTTGGAATTACAATACTAAAACCGTGTTTTAACTTCAAAATCATTTGTAGATTTATTTTGAATCTTGATTCATTTATATCTACTGTATAAGCTGGTTGTTGTGTATTAATGGCATTTTGATCTCCTTTTCTCTTTTTATATTTTAATTTATGTGTGTATTAATTTTATTATTTTTGTTTTATTTTTATTTTTATTTTTGGAGCATGAATAATAAAGAGTCTTGCTCGGGACTAGTAAGAATTCAAGTTTGAGGGTGTGATAAGTGTCATTTTTGTACACTTATCCATGGTTTGTATCGATAAAATTCACCCATAACTGAGCTAGTCTACTCATTTTTTGCTTTTAATTAATTAGTTTTAATAATTTTATTTTTATCAGATGATGATCGGATTAAATAACTGATTTACTCAAGAAATAACATGTTTATTAAATATTCTCTTTGTTGAATTTTGATATATTCATGTTCTAGGGCTTTCCGAGACGAATTCGGCAGTCTTTCCGGATTCAAAATCAGAGTTATATATCAAAAGTTATCATCCGAAGAAGATTTGGGGCAAAAACGCAAAGTCTGAGAAATTATGGGCTGAAAACGTAACTCTCAAAGCAACCAGTGAACAACTTGACGAAGCCAAGTTACGGCCGTAACATTCAGGAGTTACGGTCGTAAGTCATCCTTGTTACGGCCGTAACTCCTGAATGTTACGGCCGTAACTCTTGACAGATTGTTATGATTTGTCTAATTTTTTATACTTTTTATGTATTATTGAGGGGATGGCTGACATTGATCCGATTTAATGTAAAAATGCTGGAGTTTTGGAGCTATTAGATGACTTTAGGTGTATAAATAGACCCCTTAGATCCTTCATCATTCATCATTCATCTTATAATTTTCTATTTTTTGTAAACTTTTCTTTTTGTGTGAAGAACACACTTGTGTTCTTGAGTGATATTTGTAAGTGTGGTATAGCATATGTTGTTTAGAGAGTTTATTGCTTCTATCTCCTTTATCTACTAAGGGAGTTAGGATCAATTCTTTCTCTTGATTCAACTAATAATGACCACAAAAGCTTGTAATATGTATAATAAACCCTTCATGGGCTAAGTAACCTTTAGTTGGGATTATAAACAAGGTTAGTCATGTTATTTATGTTTGTATAAAAGATCTATTGTGAATTACTTATTATTGTGTGTGATTTTCATTGTTTTAACAATCTTTATTTATTTGGCCAATAAATGACGATATTTATGGTCTTCATATGTTTCGAAAGAAAATATGTTTGATTAGATCAAATGATCTTCACTCTAAGTTGTTCTAGGGGATAGAAATATACCTCTAGTCCTTATATGATTCTTTGAGTTATTTTCATAAATCCTAATGCTATGTATTGAAGCCAATCAACATAGAAATATAGTGGATTGATTCAGTATGTAAGGGGCGTTTTATAGTTCGAAAGAGAAACCGTCTTTTTAAGGAAAATCGAATCTACACAACACAATAAGTAAATTCATCTTATGATCTCCTATACATCTTTTAT
>CM065813.1:125282357-125294857 GCA_033398695.1 Orobanche coerulescens | reverse complement strand
TTCCTTAAGTATGAACTTTTAGATCTGCTCTTTTCACGATGCTATTTGATTGCTTGAGATTGCTTCATTGCTTTGATCGCTAGAATGTATGTTCGCACCGGTAGTTGCTCAGTTTCAAATCTCTGGATATATATAGGTCAGATCTCTGAGCTTTTTCCTTGTAGCCGTTGCAAATCTTTTGAACAAATCCGTCCGTTGGAGGGAGACTTCATTGTTTAATTTTTCTGAACATTGCAAGGCTGGATTCCCATTATTTTATTTTATCTTCCGACCGTTGTGAAGACTTCTGCATGTGAGCGCCGAATCTTTTGAATATAAAAGGATTAAAGTCTTCAAGGTGGGTCTGGATGATTTATTTAAATCATATCTCTTGCGGGAATCACTCCAAATTGTCTCTTCACGTTGCATGTGAGCTTTCCGTAATATTTGACTTTTCAACGCATGCTGACGTGGACTTGGAGTACTAGGCTGCAGTCGAGTAGGCTGATATGCAGCTAACATCTCTGCAGATAGGTCCTCTCGGCTGTTCACTGTTTGTGAATTATCTGGTCGTGACTTCGAGGTACCTTGGCTGCAGTCTGGTCAAACTTCTCTGATAAATTTAGTTGACCAGTGCTACTCTGTCTGGAGTCGGCTGTTCTTCTCTGATGGACTAAGCTGTACTTAGTACTTAGCCGTTTTCAGCCTAACTAATTTTTGGCCTACAGAAGATACTCATTTGGTTCTTCCTTACATTTTGCCAAGTTTTATACTTAACATATTTGGCCTATGGAAGATACTCATTTGGTTCTTCCTTACATTTTGCCAAGTAATAAACATTTGATTTAATATTAATGACATCATCAAAATCTAACAAGTATTCCTAACAAATTCCCCCTATTTTGATGATGGCAAAACTTTAAGTAAGAAATCAAATGACCAAGTCTGCACTTAAGTGCGAGACACAAACTAAAATCAGTCTAATATTGAGACAACTGGAAATTGTCATTCAACAGACTGTTATAAAATTTTCTGACTTATTATTGAAGTTTTTCAAGAATGTTCTAAGTACAGAAAATAAAATTACAAGTAAGAGAAATAACTAGAAGTCATCTGCCTCTTCCTCTGCCTCTTCGAATAGGCTGCTTGGCAGGCTTGAATGGTTTGGCTCCAATAGGTCTTATCTTGACTGGAGCAAGACCATATTTTCTTTTCACAACAAGTGCTGCGAAGTCTTGTTCTTGCTGGGATCTGAATCTGTTCTCAAGACACAATAGCTTGATTTCCCTTTGAAGTGCTAACTCATCAAGTTCACCGTCCATACGGATTGGTGCTTCCTCTGCTCTGAATGGAGGGATCATGGGATAAGCATTTTGTTCTTTAGCGTGCTTCTTCAGAACAGCCCAAAGCTTCAGATGGATTTCTTCCATGAAATTTATGAAAATTTCCTGTGGGGAGAGTTTGTCATCATGGAGTAGTTCCCAGATGTAATAGTCTCTGATGAACCTCTTCCTAGCAGCTCCCCACATCTCAAGAGCTTCAAATGGAACGAAATCCTCAACAAACCATAGCTCCTTCCCTTCCCATTCTAGAGTAGGTTCAAATCCGCCTCTAGTCCTTCTTCTTTTTCCTTCAGGCTGGTCAGCCTGGTCATCTCGATCTATAACTTCCTTTCTCTTTAGACTGGAGGGTCCTTCAATCTGAGGGACATCCTGCTTCTTCTTGCTTCTGATTTTTCTTTCTTCCCCC
The DNA here is from genome assembly GCA_033398695.1 of Orobanche coerulescens. Lineage (NCBI taxonomy): Eukaryota > Viridiplantae > Streptophyta > Magnoliopsida > Lamiales > Orobanchaceae > Orobanche > Orobanche coerulescens. The sequence goes on along the minus strand of CM065813.1, from coordinate 125,293,129 downwards.
TGAATTCTCTCTTCCCCCTTTTTGCCAGCATCAACCGGGGTAGTTAATCATTGTTCCATCTGCTCATCCAATCGGACATGCCAAATGGCATTCTCGTTGTTGGTAGGGGAGGAGGCCGAGGATCTCTCTCTGTAGAAGGGTGTCTATCTTGGAATTTATCGATCAAGGTCGAGTGACTGAGTTGATAGCAGCTCTCCAATAGTGTCTCTGACGATTTTCTTGATCGGCTCGGTCATGGTAGGGGATAATCGAGCCGATGGAGAGTGCTCTCCGATCCTTCGCAAGGGAACCACTAGGCTGCAGCTCTGTCTGCACTGGTAGGTCGATTGGGTTTTCTCGGGATCACGACTGGAGTCTTGACCCGACTCTGCGTCTAGGTGTGTACCTGGCAGGTACCACAGACCTATCTGCAGCTTCGTGAGTAGGCTCTGGCTCCGGCTCTTGTTCTGGCTCCTTGTCTCCTTCTCTCTCTTCCTCTTTCCCTTCTTCTTCTTTATCTTTTTCTTTTTCTTCTTCTTCATCTTTTTCTTTTTCATTTTCTTTTTATGCTCCTGCTTCTCCTCCTCCATCATCATCATCATCATTATCATCATTCTGATCATCATCCTTCTCTTTCTTTTCTCCTTCATCATCCTCATCCTCCTTTTCTTCTTCATCTTTTTCTTGATCGACTTCTTCTCCTTCTTCTTCATCTCCTTCATCAGCCACTTCTTCTGTCTTCTCAATCTCCTCTGGCTGTTTTTCAACTGGTATATTTTCTTCTGATTTTCTCTCTTCTTCATCTTCTTCAGCCACCAAATCAATAATTTCATTATTTCCATCTACTTCTTCAATCCTTATCTCCTTTTCAACTTCCTCCTCCTCCTCTTCTCCAAAAACGCCATCAAAAATGCTGAGCATGATAGAATGGATAAAGTGGTCCATGTTTGTTTTAAAATGTGACATGAACCATTTATCCTGGAGGATTAAAGCCAAATCTGATTCTTTGCAAAATTCAATCAGAACTTCCTCAGTGGCTTGGGGATATTCCCAACCACTAGTTGCAATAAAGGTTTGAAGATTTGTAAAAGGCATGGTTTTGAAAGATTTACACTCTTTAAAAATATGTACAAAAGAGTGTTTTTCTGCTTGTGGTTTAACAAGATGGAGTTGTTCAATAGAAAGATTGAAGGTATTATTTTCTAACAGGTTAAAAGTATAGTCAGCTTCAGGAATAGAGATTATTAGACCTGCTTCCTCTTCTTCGGATATGTAGACTGGGGGGGTGAGAAGAGGTACAATCCGAGTTTCAGTGGTGTCTGGTGCAGGCAGGTCTTCAGGATGAACTGGTGATCGAACTGAGGGGCTGGTATGGTGCTCAGACTGCTCTCTCGCCGACTATGACTTCCTTGGCCTCTTAGGAGAGGGTTCCGGTGATGACTGCAGGTTAGAGGGTCCTTCTGGGGCTGGTCCCCGTCTCTTGAATCTGATTGCAATTGGTGTATCGTCAGACTCGTTCCCGGACTCGACTGCAGTTCCGATCTCAGCTGCATGTCTGTCCGATTCCTCTAATAAATCGTATCTTGGATATGACCTTGAGTCCGGCAGCTCCTTCAACAACTGAGCTGCTTTCCCAGTGCCTCCGACTTTCTTCTTGTCATGGTCCATATGACCTAGCCTCTTATTTGGGTGGAAGGGGTCAGTGTTTCCCTTAGCCACTCCGGTTTTCTCCAAAAACCAACTAAGATGCGTTCCGAACGCCAACTTAGTTTTGAACTTCTTCTCATCGTCAAGCCACTCGACCTTGTTCACCTCGCGCACGAGTTGCCTGAAAATATAGTCCACCCAATCGACTTCCTCTTCCTGAATCAACGCACCCAACACCATGAATTTCGACGATGACAGTTGGTCATAGCTGCCCGACATCCCCATGACTATCTTGTTGGTGATGTCCAACGCAACACGGTAAATCCTTTTCAATTCATTCCTCTTGGCTCTAAACTTCAATTTCTCTGGGATATTTTCGACTTTAATCGTTTTCCAGGTTTCGGCGGCTGATTGTTTGAGAGCTTCGACCGCCAAACCACGATGCTTCATCCCGAATACAGAACGAATCTTCTCTCGGTCTATCTTGTGAGTACTCGCCGACTTTGCTCTGAATCCCGTGTTGAATCAGATAAGCATTGCGATAGAATTCAACGACATCTTCTTTGAACAGATGTTGCGGGTTGATGTCGAGAAATGGGTAGATCCCATTCAGCTTCATTGCCCGGATCAAATTGAGCATGTCGAAGTCTTCCAAATTTGCTTCGAGTAAACCTTCAAAGTCGACAACCATGGAGAAAATGACCTGGTCCTTCACCGCCTTTAGATTCACTCCTTCGAAAGATGCCATTTCTGCAAATAGAGGATTTTTAGTGTATATTTTTGCTCTGTAAATTCTAGGGTTTCTGTAAGCGTAAAGAGTAAAGTGAAAGGTCTTCTTTCCTTATAAAGAAGATGAAAAGACGTTTGTATTAGTTTATTATATATTTGAACGGTGGTACGCCTTTTGATATTCTTTTGAATTTCAAATTTGAATCGGTGGCCCAATTTAAAATTCGACGGTTGATTCTGATTGGCCATCGTAGAGGTTGATTTAATAGGCGTTTGACGCGTGTATTAAAATTGCCACTTGGCTTATAAAAATGTATTTTTAAATGCCATTCGTTAGCCAAAATTAATTTTATAAATGTGGCAGATAATAATAAAAATTTAGAGGTCGAGTTTAGAGAACTTAGTGAGTCCGATTTTGTTATTGTTGACCACTCGCAACGAGTTAGTTGACTTCTACTGGTATTACGAGCGGCTAAGATGCTTCGTCGGCCTTCGTCTTCGCTTTGCATCGGCTTAGGAGTGAATCGAGGTCCGTCCTTCCTTTAACTTGCTTCAGAACTAGATTCCCAATCTAGTAATCCAAGGTCTCTGCTCAGCTCTAGGAATCTTTCTTCTGGCAAGGGTTTAGTGAAGATGTCAGCTATTTGGTAGTCTGTGCTGACTCTTTCAACTCTAACCCTTTTGTTGAGCACATGGTCTCTAATGAAATGATGCTTAACGTCAATGTGCTTCGTCCTTGAATGCAAAACCGGATTGTTGGTTATTGCAATAGCACTATTGTTGTCACACCAAATAGGAACTTCGTTGGCAATTATATTATAGTCCCTTAACTGTTGTCGGATCCATAGAATCTGTGCACAACAGCTACGTGCAGCTAGGTATTCTGACTCTGTAATGGAGATAGAGTTAGAAACCTGCTTCTTGCTAAACCAGGATATCAGTCTGGTTCCTAGGAATTGACACGTTCCACTAGTGCTCTTCCTGTTGATTTTGCATCCGGCGAAATCCGCATCTGAGTATCCTGATAGCTCGAAGTTGTCATCCTTGGGATACCATAGTCCAACATTAATTGTAGACTTTAGGTACTTAATTATTCTCTTGGCTTAGGTGTGATTGCTTCGGCTTGGACTGGAATCTTGCACAAACTCCAACGGCATATGATATGTCTGGCCTGCTTGCGGTGAGGTCGAAGAGATCCGATGAGTCCTCTGTAGTGGGTTGAGTCCACCGATATGCCCGCCTCGTCTGCATCCGGTGAGTACTTGTGCTCATTGGAATTCTTGCGGGCTTGGTGATTCCATTCCATATCTCTTGATAAGATCTCTGGTATACTTTGCTTGGTTGATGAAAATTCCTTTTTCCATCTGCTTAACTTGTAACCCGAGAAAGAAGTTAAGCTTTCCCATCATACTCATCTCAAATTCTCCTTGCATGAGGTTGGAGAATTTCTCGCATAGTTCTGGATTGGTTGACCCGAATATGATATCATCCACATAAATCTGGACTATTAATATGTGGCCTTCGTGCTCCACTCGAATAGAGTCTTGTCCACTTTCCCTTTGCAAAATCCATTTTTCTCAAGAAACACAGACAGGTGTTTCATACCACGCTCTTGGTGCTTGCTTGAGTCCATCTGAGCCTTCAAGCCTTATAGACTTTGTCTCCTTTGACAAAACTGGGGGTTGCTCTACATAGAATTCTTCTTCTAGAATTCCGTTCAGAAACGCACTTTTTACATCCATCTGGTAGACTTCAAAGTCCTTGAATGCAGCATATGCGAGGAATAGTCTGATGGCCTCTAATCTTGCAACAGGTGCATAGGTTTCATCAAAATCTATTCCCTCACACTGTGCATAACCTTTTGCTACGAGTCTGGCTTTATTCCTAACAACAGCTCCGTCTTCATCACTCTTGTTTTTATACACCCATTTGGTGCCAATAACTTTCTTGTGATCAGGTCTGTCTGTCAGTTCCCAAACTTTGTTTCTTTCCATCTACTCCAATTCCTCTTGCATGGCATTAATCCATGAATAATCTTCCAAGGCTTGTTCTGTAGTCTTGGGTTCAATTTGCGACATGAAACATGAGAACATCGCCATTCCTGCTGGTAGGGTTGAATGTATCATCTTAACTCCATCAGTCAACTTTCCGATAATTTGCTGAATTGGGTGATCCTTGAGCCATTTGGGGATATCGTCCTCTTCTGGGTTTGTTCCCCCTGTTGGATTGCCCTGGTGGTTATCTGCATCACTGGGTTCGTGCCAATGGATCGGCTACCGCCTTGTCATCTGCAGGTTGGTTACGATCTGAGATGAGTCTTTGTCGACTCATTTGGTCTTCTTCCGACAAGAATCGGATCGGATAGGTTTGGTGATCTGTCGATCTGCATTGGGTCTTCATCACCGCGTTGGGTCATCAGGCTGATCTGCAGGTGAGTCTACCATTCCAGTGTCATGTATAATGACTTCTTCAAGGGTTGCTGACTTGAGCTTGTTCTCAATTAGCTCAAGTTGTTTCCTGTACTCAACGGTAGATTCATCAAAAACAACATGGGGTGTTTCCTCCACAACTAAGGTTCTTTTATTAAAAACTCTATATGCCTTGCTTCTTTGGGAATATCCCATAAAGAGACCGTCATCAGTTTTAGCATCAAAGGCATTTAGCTGTGTTTTACCATTGTTGTGGATGAAACACTTACAACCAAAAACATGAAAGTAAGCAACAGTAGGAGTTCTATTATTCCAAACCTCATAGGGAGTTTTGCCATGTCTCCCTACTATCATACTCCTGTTCTGGGTGTGGCAGGCTGTGTTAACAGCTTCAGCCCAGAACCTTTTGGGTAGGTCCGCTTCTGCAATCATGGACCTTGCTGCTTCCTTCAGGGTTCTGTTCCTTCTTTCAGCAACACCATTCTGCTGGGGCGTCCTGGCTGCAGAGAGCTCATGCTGGATCCCATTCTGATCGCTGTAATCAGTTATCGCCTTGTTGAGAAACTCTCCTCCTCTATCTGATCTGATCTTGATTATGGAGAGGGATTTCTCATTCTGGATCCTTCTCAGCAGCTCAGGTAACTTGGTCAGGGTTTCACTTTTCTTGTATAGAAAAATGATCCAAGTGTACCTTGAATAATCATCTACTATTACAAGTGCATGCTTTCGGCCGCTCAAAGTCCTTGGCTTGATAGGACCAAATAGATCCATGTGGAGTAGATCTAAGATCCTTGTTGTGAGCGTTGTAGGCTGAACTGGTTTGAACGATGCCTTGGTCTGCTTTCCCTTCTGACATGCATCACAGAGTGCTTCCTTTTTGAATGCTTCATTTGGAAGTCCTCTGACCAGCTTCTGAGAGCTAATCTTGTTGATGGCTTTGAAGTTTAAGTGACATAGTCTTTTGTACCACAACCATCCATTCTCAGCTACTGTCTTGGATAGAAAACAGGAGTTAGGTGTTCCTGTGTTCCAATCAATCATGTAGACATCTCTTCTTCGGAAACCTTGAAGCTTTATTTCTCCAGATAAGATGTCTATCACCATACACTTCAAGATGGTGAAGACTACTAGATTCTTCTCGTCACAGAACTGGCTTATGCTCAGGAGGTTGTACTTGAGCCCTTTGACATAATGAACTTTGGATATGACAATGTTTCCTCGGTGCAGCTCTCCAAAGCATTTTGTCTGTCCTCTAGAGCTATCTCCAAAGGTTACATCGGGACCTCTTTCTTTGATGTATTTGGTCAGCATCTTCTTGTTCCCGGTCATATGCCTCGAGCATCCAGAGTCTACAAACCATTCTTCACCTCCAAAATTTGAGCTTGAGGAGATGTGGTTGTAGTCCTTCCACCTTTTCTGCAATTAAATAAGCAGAGATTTAGGTACCCAAATTTGTGTGGGTCCTTTGGGGTTAGTTGGTTTCCTGGAGAATTGATTTCTCCTTGGATTATAGAAATTGTTATTATTATTATTATAACCCTTATAAGGTGTCTGTGGTCGAGGTCTGAATCTTCTGGTTGGATTGTATACCGGATATTCCTCAAAATTTTGATAGTGTGGGCCATTTCTAAATCTAGGCTGAGACCATTTATTAAATCTTTGTGGTCTCCACACTTGTTCATTTTGATAATTATTATAAACTTGAGGTTTCCATCTTCCTCCCATTATGAAATCTATTTTTGGGGAGTTGTTGGTAATAGTGGGCATGTTATGCAGTCTTTGCTTTTGCACAGGCCTTGCCTAGTCGCTGTCTAGGTGGTCATGCAGTGTAACTCGATTGCAGGCTTAGACGTTTGATTTACTGTTTTGAATATCGGTTTATATACAGCTCGTGATCGAGACTATTGTTTCTCCCTTGATAAACTTGGTTTCAGAACTAGAGGGAGTGTGAGAATCATATCCAAGGCCTGATTTGGTATATAGTGACCTTTTATAAGTACACAATTCGCCAAGAGTTGAAGACACCTTCAGGGAGGTTATTTCCAGCGCCTGAGTTTTATTTATCTGTGCCAGCTTAGTAAACTCAGCTTTGGCATGAGCAAGTGCAGCTGATTTTTCTTTAAGTAAAATGTTTAGCCGGTCTATCTCAGCTGTATTGACACTTGCCTGGTTTTTAAAGTCAGCTGTAGTTGTCTCAACCTTATTTAAATCTAGGCTGAGTTTTTCGAAATCATTTTTCAGCTGCCTATTCTCATCTTGCGGTGAGTCTTCTCTCTTGTCTGACTTGGTGTGCAGATTTGAGTGTTTCAAAATCTTTGAATAACTGATTTACCGATTCATGTAGATCCATATCTTGTGACATGGCTGAGCTATTATTTGAACCGGTGGGTTTAGAAGTTACCTCTTCATCAGCTAGGTTTGCCATCAGGCAATCATACTCCTCGTCTTCATCAGAAAAGAAACCGCCGCTTGATTCGACATGCTCCTGGTCTTCTCCGATGAGAGCTTTTCTTCTGTCTTCCTTTCTGCCCACCTCCTTCTTGGTTTCGTCCTTCTTGAGCTCGGGACAATCCATTTGGATGTGTCCTATTTTGTGACAGTTGTAGCATTCAACTTTCCAGCTTCCAGCCTTCTGGTTCCTTCTTGGATTCTCCTTGTAGTTTTTCTTATACTTGGAGTAGTTCTTTCTGAAATTGCTGAACCTTTGCATTATGAAAGCCATTTCTTCCTCAAAATCTAGTGGATTTGGAGGTTTCACATCATATAGGTTCTTGGCAGGGGACTCGGCTGCAAATGCGATTCCCTTCTCTGCAGGCTCAGTTGAGGATGAACTTGGAAGCTCGAACTCATAAGCCTTCAGATCGAAGAACACTCACGAATCTTTATCTTATTCAGGTCCTTGGACTCTCTCATGGCTACGGCCTTCATGCTCCATTCGGGATTGAGAGATCCGAGGACCTTTAGTGCCATTTCCCTGTTGCCATAGGTTTTGCCAGGGAGTTGATCTCATTGATAATTTCGGTGAACCTTGTGTCCACTTGATCTATAGATTCACCATTCTTCATTTTAAAGTTGTCAAATTTTTGGATAGCAATTGTGACTTGTTTTCCTTGATCGACTCCGTTCCTTCACATTAGAGCTAATGTGTCCCAAATTTCTTTGGCATTCTTACAGTTTTTGATCTTGACCATGGTGGATTTGTCAAGAGTTTGATATAACACATATCTGGCCCGGTTGTCAAGATTGGCCAGCTTTCTCTCTTCGGGGGTCAGCTCCGTTCTCTTCTTAGGAATCTTTTCTGGCCTCCCAGCTGCGATCTCCTCGGCTGTGTTGTCCTTCTCAAAAATGAATGGACCGTCTTCAATGATGCACCACATGTCGTCATGAATTGAAGATAAATGTGCCTGCATTCTTATCTTCCACAGATCATACTCGTCAACTGAAAAGACATGAAGTCTAGAGTGCATGTGTTCCATTATAAAGTGAGAGTTAAGATATATATCTAATATAGATCTGGTTCGTGAGATAAATGAACCAACCGCTCCGATACCACTTGTAGGTCACAAGTCGTCCAGGAACAAGTCTAGAGGGGGGGGGTGAATAGACTTGTTGAAACTCTTGAACTCTTTTTAACGAAGAGTGAGTTTCTTCAGCTGATGGTCAAACAAATGACTTGGAGTCGTTTGTTCTTGGATATGTGCAGAAGTCAGCTGATGACGAATATAAATTAACTTAATGAAACACTTAACAATGTATGCAACAGTTAAAGTATGATGCAGTAAAACAGTAAATAACACAGGCAATTATAGTGGTATCAGAGGTGGGGTAATCCTCTACTAATCCACTTTTCTCCAAACCAGTTGGAGATGAATTCACTATAATTTTCAACCAGTGATAAATATTACAGTGATTCAAACCACACTACAACAGCTTCCAACCAGTGGAAATCCGTGCCGTTGTACACACACTTGACTGCCTTGCACCTCTTGATCCTCGATCCTCGGATGCCTTCTGATCTCTTACTTCAACCATGAAGTACCCGTACTCAAGATTATACACAAGAGTGTTTGTCTTCTCCAACTTAAGAGCTTCCTTAAGTATGAACTTTTAGATCTGCTCTTTTCACGATGCTATTTGATTGCTTGAGATTGCTTGATTGCTTTGATCGCTAGAATGTATGTTCGCATTAGTTGCTCGATTTCAAATCTCTGGATATATATAGGTCGGATCTCCGAGCTTTTTCCTTGTAGCCGTTGCAAATCTTTTGAACAAATCCGTCCGTTGGAGGAGACTTCATTGTTTAATTTTTACGAGCGTTGCAAGGTTTGGATTCCCATTATTTTATTTTATCTTCCGACCGTTGTGAAGACTTACGCATGTGAGCGCGAATCTTTTGAATATAAAAGGATTAAAGTCTTCAAGGTGGAGTCCGGATGATTTATTTAAATCATATCTCTTGGGAATCACTCCAATTGTCTCTTCACGTTGCATGTGAGCTTTCCGTAATATTTGACTTTTCAACGCATCCGACGTGGACTTGGAGTACTAGGTCGAGTAGGCGATATGCGGCTAACATCTCTGCAGATAGGTCCTCTCATTCATTCCTTGTTTGTGACTTATCAGTCGGAGTGACTTCCCTGAGGTACCTTGGCTGCAGTCTGGTCAAACTTCTCTAATAAATTTAGTTGACCAGTGCTACTCTGTCTGGAGTCGGCTGTTCTTCTCTGATGGACTAAGCTGTACTTAGTACTTAGCCGTTTTTCAGCCTAACTAATTTTTGGCCTACAGAAGATACTCATTTGGTTCTTCCTTACATTTTGCCAAGTTTTATACTTAACATATTTGGCCTATGGAAGATACTCATTTGGTTCTTCCTTACATTTTGCCAAGTAATAAACATTTGATTTAATATTAATGACATCATCAAAATCTAACAAGTATTCCTAACAGGGTTCTCACCCTCTGTGGCGCCACCTTCCAATGGACCTGCGCCCAGTCCACCGCTGAGGACACTTCTCCAGACTAAAATTCGGACGGCAAAGCCGCTCGATTTTCAAGTTGGGCTATTCCCGGTTCGCTCGCCGTTACTAGGGGAATCCTTGTAAGTTTCATTTCCTCCGATTATTGATATGCTTAAACTCAGCGGGTAATCACGCCTGACCTGGGGTCGCAGTCGAAAGCACAAGCAGCTCGTGCCTATGGGTCTATAATAGAGCCCAACATGCAACACCATCCGACACAACAGACGAGAGTTGAAGATTCAACCACCATTGGTCGTGACGTGAGTCGCCGCGGGTTCGCATTTAGACAAGCCGCACATTGTTGTGCACGGGAGGCCATTATCCGCCCCACCAAAACACGCCCCGTAGGGACGGTAGGGAGGGCGACGCGATGTGTGACGCCCAGGCATACGTGCCCTTAGCCAGAAGACTTAGGTCGCAACTTGTGTTCAAAGACTCGATGGTTCTCGGGATTCTGTAATTCACACCAAGTATCTCATTTCGCTAGGTTCTTCATCGATACGAGAACCGAGATATCCGTTGACGAGAGTTATTTTGACATATTCGAGAGACATCCTTCCCCCCACGCTCACCGTGAACGGGGCAAGGGAGGCAGACGCTTCTATGAGTTTTCCTTGGCGCATACCGTGCCAGGGTTTGTTAGCTCGCACAACGCACACCTAGGTGCCCGCATGCGGGAGTGGAATGCGACGTGATCACCACAATTCCATATAGTTGACATGTTCGCAGTCTGCTTTATAGGTATCGACAATGATCCTTCCGCAGGTTCACCTACGGAAACCTTGTTACGACTTCTCCTTCCTCTAAACGATAAGGTTCAGTGGACTTCTCACGACGTCGCAGGCAGCGAACCGCCCACGTCGCAGGCAGCGAACCGCCCACGTCGCCTCGATCCGAACACTTCACCGAACCATTCAATCGGTAGGAGCGACGAGCGGTGTGTACAAAGGTCAGGGACATAGTCAAC
>CM065813.1:125262357-125279857 GCA_033398695.1 Orobanche coerulescens | reverse complement strand
CCAAAGGGACTTAGCAGTCGGGCCCTTAAGAAACAGGTGCGAACTGTTTTCCAAGCCCTGACAACAAAAACACCCAACATTAGTAACAACGATACCCCTGTTGCGAATGCCATCAAAGGTAGGGATCCAATTATGCAAAAGACGAACAATAAATAGGGAAATCGAAGGAGTAATCATGGAATTCCAGATTTTAGATAAAATAATGGAAGAACTTTGGGATTTCCTGATGGCCTGCCAAGCAGACTTAAAGGAAAAGTTGCCATTAGAACTTAATTTCCAAAAAGGAATATAATCCTGACCATGGTTGGGAAGTGCACAAATATGGTCACATAAATCATTAGGAATCAGGGCCTGAAGCTTTAAATCATCCCATCCAGTATCATTCCAAACATTTTTGATTAATAGATTAGATTTAGTGCCAAGGTTAAATTGGGATAGAGGACTAAGAGAACGCCAATTATCATGCCAAAATGAAATCTCCCCATTACCAATCCCCCAAAAGATCCAGTCCTCAGCCTGGATCTTGATCTCACACATTCTTTTCCAAATAGTAGAATCATAAGGGTTGGCTTTAATAATTTTAGGGTGAAGTGTTTACCTTATTTAGCTTTGAGAAGGTTGGACCATATATTAGAATTGGTCCTGAAACGCCACCACAATTTGATCTCAGCAGCCTTTATGATATGATTGAGGTTTCTAAAACCCAGACCACCTTCATAGAAGGGATAACACAAACGATTCCAAGCACACCAGTGAAGTTTTTTCTTGTTCTCCCTAGAATCCCAGAGAAATCTATTAAACAACCTTTTTAAGTGAATGATCACATTATTAGGAGGTCTAAGAACCTGAAGCACATAAAAGGACATAGAGTTCAGAGTAGATTTAATGAGTTCCATTCTCCACCCAGTGGTCAGATAAAAATAATTCCAGCTTTGAATTTTCTTTTGAATTTTGGAAATAAGGTCTCTGAACATATCAAAAGTTTGATTCCCCTTCCACAGAGGGGAACCCAGGTAAGAGATGGGGAGGGCAGTGGGTTTGAAGCCAGTGCAAGAGTGAACAAGGTAACTAAGGATAACACTAGGGTTGTGCAAAATGAACCGACTCTTATGAGTGTTAATGAGCTGCCCAGAGAGCTCTTCATAATTATGCAAACAATTTTTCAGAAGAATGATATTGTTTCTCTTGGCTTTGAGGAAAATAAGGACATCATCAGCAAAGTCTAAATGGGAGACATTAGCTTCTACTTTTTTCCTGGTTTTGAAATACATATCAGGGCTCTTTTTGAAAGTAGTATCCAGGCTCCTAGAAAGGTAATCAGCAGCTAAAAAAAATCATGGGTGATAGAGGATCACCTTGTCTAATACCTCTTTGAGAGTTAAAATAACCAACAGGAGAGCCATTAATCAGAACAGAAAACCAACAACTAGATATATTATTCTTGATTAATTCAATCCAAACCCTAGAAAACCCAAAACCAGTAATAACCTGGTAAAGAAAATACCAATTCAACCTATCATAAGCTTTTTCCATATCCAATTTAACAATGAGATTCTCAGAGCATCTAAAAATATCATGAGTAATTTCCTGGGCAGCCAAGATGTTATCAGTGATGATTCTATTTTTAATAAATCCAGACTGAAATGGGGAAATAAGTTTAGGAAGGAGTTTACTCAGTCTCATACCCATGATTTTAGAAATAATCTTTAGAACATTGTTGCACAAGCTGATGGGTCTGAAATCCTTCCAAGAAGAAGGGGAGTCAGTTTTGAGAATTAAGGATAAGGTAGTGGAAGTATAAGACTTCGATAGGGGGGCACCTTTAAAGAAATCAGTAGTAGCTTCAAGCACATCATCAGAGATGATCTCCCAATAGGTTTGAAAAAATAAAGCATTAAAGCCATCAGGGCCATCCACCCCATTAGAATTTAAATAAAAAACAGCAATTTTAACCTCATTTAAATCAGGGAGAGCACAAAGCATATCATTATCATTATCAGAAATGATATTGGGGATGATATCCAGATCAATATTATCAAGAGGGGGTTATTGTCTGCAAACGAGCCAGAAAAGTAATCAATGGCTGATTGTTCAATAAGGTAAGGGTCAGAAACAGAAGTGCCATTACAAGTAATCTGCCTAATACAACTTTTGCTTCTTTTAATTTTGACCAGATTGTGGAAAAATTTAGTGTTCCTCTCACATTCAAGAGTCCATTTAATATTGGCTTTTTGTTTCCAAAAATCTTCTTCCATAGCAAGAATTTTATTCAGATTGGATTTCTCTTTTTTAAGGTTGAGAGAATTAGAGGGAGAAGGGTCATTATCAAATTTGAGCTCAGCATCAGCAGCCTGCTCTTTAGCAATGGCAATATTGTTGAATAAATTCCCAAATTGGTTTCTGTTCCACTCTTTGAGAGTGAGTTTTAACCTATTAAGTTTAAGGGTAAGCCTGTGGATCCCTCTGATGGAAGTAGGGATAGACCAAGATTCATTAAGAGTATGCATGAAAACATGATGTTTGGTCAACATATTTTGGAATCTGAAAGAAGTTCTAATGTTAACAGAAACATCAGAGAAATTACATAAAAGTGAGTGGTGATCAGAAGTATATCTGGGGAGATGTAAGATGGAGGGGGTAGGGAAGAGGTCAAACCAATCAGAGTTGAACAAGATCTTGTCCAGTCTCTGCCAGATGGAATCACTATACCAAGTAAAGGGGCTACCAGTAAACCCTCCCTCAAATAGATTACAATCCATAATGACATCAGAGAAATCATCCATCTCTGAATGGATGGGGGGAGCCCCACCTTTCTTCTCAGAGTTTCTCAGAACAATATTGAAATCCCCACCAATCATCCAGGGAACATTGTGCTGGCTCACACTGCACAAGTCATCCCAAAGTTGAAACCTCTCAACTCTGGTATTCTTACCATAAACCACAGTAAATAAAAAGGGCTTAGAGGTTAAAGAAGAGGTGATTTTAAGATGAAGCATATGAGCTGTATTATGTAATATCTGGACCAGGTTATTATTATCATGAAAAACCCAAATATGGTTACTAACATTAGCAACAACAGAGGGGAAGCTAAGTAATCTGCAGGAAAATTGAGGGTTGAGATCAACCTTGGGCTCAATAATGCCCAAAATATTAATTTATTATCATAAATTAAACTTTTTAAAAATTCTTAGGCTGCTGGATTGCCCATGCCTCTAATATTCCATAGCATTGTGCTAATCATTTAGAAGATTTGGGGGCCAGCCTACCACTTCTTCTCAAATCTTCCTCATTTTTCTGGATAGTTTCCAACTCTTTTGGTTTAGGATCCAGGTTGGCATTATCAACATTATTTTGCACCCTGAGAGCCAGCACAGTAACCTGAGTAGAACTTGGGATTTCTGATCAGACACAGGACTACTATTGTTGGGTGAAGTATCACGTTCATTGTCCTCATCTAAAAGAAGGGGACTGGAAGAGTTCCTGAGGGGGGGGTAGGATCATCATCCTCATCAGAATTGACAGTAACCATAAGAATAGGGGAACCAGGGAGATCCTCCTTATTCTTTATAGGTTGGTTAGATGAAGATGCATCAGGGTTCTCCACTCTCAGAGAGGTTAGGGCGCCTAATCCAATCCCCAACTTGGACTTATCTCCCTCCTTAGCAGGAGATGTGAGGACTAAGGGGAGTTTTGAGGAGTTCACAGGGCTATCAAGAATGATAGTCTGCTCTCCCTCCATCTCTTTATTTAGTGGTTCAACAGGGGGTTCAGGGATCTCATTAGGTTTGAGAGCCTGTTTACCCTTATCCACAGTCGGTTTATCATTCAAATTTTTTTCAAATCAAGTTTTGAAATTATTAGTTGCCTCTTTTCTAAAGCCTAGGGCCTCAGTTCCTTGTTTTTGATATAGCACATTTTTTCATCATGACCAATGTGCTCACAATGAACACAGTACATAGGTTTCCTTTCATAATCAATCAAACAATCCATAGAAGTTTCACCACATTAAATATCCACTTTAGGAGGGAGGGGGTTTAACAAATTAATATCCACACAAATTCTTGCATAATTAAGCCGAGATCTGGATAAAGTAGCATCATCAACCTTGATATAATTACCAATACAGCTAGCTATAGTTTGTAGGCATCTCATGTCATACCACTGGAGAGGAAGATTAACAATTTTAATCCACACCGGAACCACGGGTAGTTCCTTTTTAAAACTAAAGTCCGGTGTCCATTTGAGAATACGCATAGGAAATTGTTGAACAGAAATTTCACGGTGGAGTCTGAGTTTGTTAAACAAATCCTCATTAGTGACCGTTATCAAAACATGTCTCCCATTCAGATATTGAATTTTACAGTAAGGAAATCTCATTTTAGAAAGGGTTGAGCCGATTACCTCATTGTTGGGCTTACCATAAGAGAATTTACCAACTAGAGCCAACTTGAGAGATGCCGAAGCTTGTTCACACTCTGGTACTGTGAAGACCGCTTTTAGAATATCACCGGATTTGTCAATTTTGCTAAACTTTTGGTTGTTCCCTGATGTTCCTTTGGTGATTCCCGCATAAGTCGCCTTGGATGTTGATGGAGCTTTTGAGATAGGTTGAGTTTCTGGAATGATTTCAACTTCATCTTCGGGGATCCTTACATCTTCGCTGGGGGTTGCAAGTATTTCCCCTTCTTCTTCGCCAGATCTAGGGTTTTCCGCCGCTTTTGGATGAATCCTGGTATTTTGTGTCGCCGACTTGACTCTGGATGAAAGAATCGGTGGGCTGCGGGTTTTCTTTCCGAAGTTAATGAAATTTGTTGTGAGATTATTCAGTATATTAGCACTCAATTTTAGAGGAAGGTTCTCAAAATCGGGTTGTTTGGTTGGAGAGGACAGTTGGGAACGCTGAAACAATGGAGATGCCATCGCTATAAAAAGGGTCAGCCGCACTGAGGCGGCGGCGGGGGGAAGAGAAGACGAGAACGGCTATAATATGACTGCTAATGGTCATAATGAAGAGAATAGAAGGCGGAGTGACCGAGAAAAAAATCACCAGTTCTAGAGAGAAGGTAGAGCGAACTTTCGAGAGAGAGAGAGAGAGAGAACTCAACGCTTTTTCTGAATTAGTTCATACTTTTTTTTTTTTAAAAAAAGGGATTGATTCAACACATCAGAAATGTGGGAGGACGAGGCCCACTACATGCCCTAAGAGATCGAGGGAGGACGAGCCTCTCTACACGCCCAAACTTAAATAAAAAACAATTCAACGAACCGGCCCAAAAAAAGAAAGGTCAAAATCAAACCTTTTTACCCCTAATATAAGGAAAACTAATTTTATCAAGCCTTATCAACCCAACAATTTTACCTTTCAGATCATGGCCATCCGAACAATAATAATCATGACGATCACAGCCTTGATTAGCTAAGATGTCGGCAACACCATTTCCTTCTCTATAAATGTGTGAGATGCGAATATTGGCCTTAGAGAGAAATGCCCGTATTTTCACAATCAAACTTTGGTGTTTCTAGTGGCAAGTGGCATTGTCATGAATTAGCCGAATAGCAACTTTAGAGTCCGTTTCCACCCAAATATTGTCCAAATTTTTTCCCAAACAAAGGTCAATTCCCCTCCATATCGCATAAAGTTCCGCATAAATGTTAACTTGGTCCCCTAAAAATTCCGAAAAATAAAGGATCGGGACCCCAAAATGGTTACGAACAATGCCACCCGACCCCGCACAACCCGAATTACCCTTGGTCACACCATCCGTATTTAACTTAACCCTCCCCAAATACGATTTAGCCCATCTAATCGCAAAAAAGTGTAAGGATTTCTTAGGGGCAGCCTTCCCTCCAAGACGGATCGTATAGTTGGCAGCCCCATTCCAAAAAGACCTTTAGATTTTTTCGGGAATTATAAGAGCCCGGAGATAGCTACAAATCCGACCTCACACCCTCTCGGCCGTGAATGGTATGGCTTTCATCCTTTTGTTATTCCTACAACACCACAAAAAACAAGCAATAAGGATCGGGATGATGTGGAAAATATGAATTTTACCTCTCGAATTGTTGAACCACGGCGCCAAGGCCATGGTGATATTGTTGGTGTTCGGCCTCTTGAAACTGGAAATAGTGTGGAACACATCCCAAACTTTAGTTGCGATGGGGCCACTAAGTAGAAGATGAGATAAAGTTTCCGGCTCGTGACAACAAAAGCAAGGGATATCAAGGATCATCCCTCTCCGAGCAAGGCAATCCGAGGCCGGAATCCAGCCATTAAAAACACGAACCATAAAAAACGAAATGGTAGGGGTAATCAAAGGATTCCAGCATTTCTTAAGAAAATAATGCTCATTTTTACATTGTCTAGTACTTTCCCAAGCACTTTTAAATGAGAAATTCCCATTAGAAGAGAGTTTCCAGCACGGTTTAGTGAAGTTATAATGAGTAGGGAAAGCACTAATGTAATCACAATAATGGCTAGGGAGAACCGATAAAAGTTTGTCCCTATCCCAATTCGAACCATCCCAAAAAGAAGCAAGACACATTTTGGATTTAGTCGGGACAATAGTGGACAGCGGGCTAAAATCACACCATCTATCATGCCAAAAAGAGACATTACCATCCCTACTATTCCACCAAATATTATCATCCGCATGGGTTCGTATTGAACAAAGCCTTTTCCAAATCGAAGAATCATACGGATTACTTTTAACAATCATCAGGTGGAGTCTTTTACAGTACTTGGCATTAATAAAATTCGACCAAATATTTTTAGAAGTACGGAACCTCCACCACATTTTAAGTTTAGCCGCACGAATGGTCATTAACATCCCGGCAGCCAATACCACCTTCATTAGTGGGAAAACCCAATTTATTCCATGAGGCCCAATGGATTTTTTGCCTATTCTAGTTGGATCCCCACAATTTTTTTTTAAATAGTCTCTTAATAAACAAAAAACAAAATAACATTACCAAGCGGTTTGATCACTTGTAAACAATAAAAGATGATCGAGTTTAAAACCAATTTGATCAACTCAATTCTGCCCCCTAAGGAAAGGAGGTGGTGATTCCACAGAAATTTTATTTTGAATTTTAAGAATCACGTTGTGGAACATAGCAAAAGTCGGGTTGCATTTCCAAAGGGGGACCCCTAGATATTGGATAGGTAAGCAAGAAGGCTCAAAACCCATAATCACCTTGACCATAATACGGTCTTCTACACCCGGGCTATGCATAACAAAAAGGCTTTTGGACTTATTAATTTTCTGACCCGAAGTCCCTTCGTAATGGTAAAGACAGTGGTTAAGAATTTGAAGATTAGTCTTGGTGGCTTTAACAAAAAGTAATGTATCATCCGCATAAGCCAAGTGGGTAATCCGGACATTTTTTCGAATAATAAAAAACATACTCGGATTTTTAGAAAATGTGTCCTCAATGAGTCTAGAAAAATAATCGGCAGCAAGGACAAATAAAAGAGGAGAGATCGGGTCCCCTTGACGGAGGCCCCTACGACTTTTGAAGTAACCCACCGGGGCGCCATTAATAATAATAGAAAACCAAGGTGAGCAAACACATTGTTTAATAAGCGATATAACACGAGGTGAAAAACCAAATAGCTCCAAAATTTTAAACAAAAACTTCTAATTCACCCTATCATAGGCTTTCTCCATATCTAATTTAATAATAATATTAAGTTTAGAGCGAGATATATCATGAGTCACCTCCAATACCGTAAGGATATTATCCGTAATGAGGCGATCTTTGATAAAAGCCGATTGATAGGGGCTAATGATGCGAGTAAGAAGCCCACTAAGCCTTTTGCTCAAAAGTTTAGAAAGAATCTTATATGAAGTATTGCAAAGGCTAATGGGCCTAGAATCTTTCCAAGAATTAGGGGACGGAATTTTAGGAATTAATGAAAGCGTCATAGAAGAATACGCTTGAGTTAGATCCACCCCTTTAAAGAAATCAACAACCGCATCAAAAAAATCAAATTGAATGATATCCAAACACACTTGAAAAAATTTAGCATTAAAACCGTCAGGCCCGGCGACACTCCCACTATCCATGTAAAAAATCACACCTCTCACCTCTTCCATCAAAAGAATATCGCAAATCATATTATTATCTAGGAGGTCAATATTATTAGGAATGATGTCAAGCCTCACATTCTCCTACTCTGTTCTCTTAAGTGAAGCAATTTTCAAAATAATGGACCGCCAAGTTGGCAATATCCGTAGGGTCCGAGAGATTAGTCCCATTATCTACAATATTATGGATAAAGTTCATTTTTCTTTTTTTATTAACTAGATTATGAAAGAATTTGCTATTTCTCTCCCTTTCAAAATCCATTTCGTTTGCGTTTTTTGCTTCCAAAACATTTCTTCAAGAGAAAGTGTCCAGATAAGATTCTCATTCATTTTACGAAGATATTCCTTATTGGCATCGGAAGGATCGTTGTCAAAATTGTACTCCGCAACAGCCGCACGGTTTTGAGCCTCGGCCACTTTAACAAAAACATTCCCAAACACACTCCTATTCCAGTCTTTAAGAGCATGTTTAAGACGGGAAAGTTTTTTGGAAAGTTTTGAAAGTCCCGTATATGGAATAGGAATGGACCAAGAATCTCTAACCACTTCCAAAAACTCGTGGTGTTTAGTCCATATTTTTTGGAAATGGAAGGAGGAAGGGTGTTAAACACGAGAGGAAGAGAATTCACAAAGAAGATCATGATGGTCCGAAGCGTCTAAAAATGTGCCTAACAACACCATTATTAAATTTATTATACCATTCGGAGGAGAAAAAGATACGATCCAATCTTTGCCAAATAGAATTACTATACCAAGTGAAAGGTGAACCCACATACCCACCATCGGTGAGCTCACAATCAAGGATAGCATCCCTAAATTCCTCCATTTCAGACCGGATAGGTGGGTTATCCCCTCTTTTTCACATGGATGGAGGACAATATTGAAATCACAGCCCACCATCCGCGGATTATGGACTTGACTAACCGAAATTAAATCCTCCCACAAATCACGCCTCTCAATTTTCGTGTTCTTACCATACACAACTGAAAGTAAGAAAGGATCTAGGGAAGAGTTGTGCATAACCATCATATGGACCATTTGGTCGGTGTTCTTAATTACAGAAATATTCGTGTTGATATCCGAAAAAATCCAAATATGATTATTCAGATTAGCAACAACTTTATCAAAACCAAATAATCTACAAAAATAAGAACACTTTAAATCAACTTTCGGCTCAATTAGAGCCAAAATACTAAGTCGATAATCTTTTTTGAATAGTTTAACAATTTTTTGGGCAGACTCATTCCCAATACCTCTAACATTCCAGATAATTAAATTAGCCATTAAAACAAGTTTGACGGGTGGATACTTGGGGTTTGTTAGAGCTAGCGCTCGTTATCTTAGATTTTTTAGATTTATTAGTCGGTTTAGGAACTTCCGATTTTATCTCTACGCTAACCGGAAGTGTGAGCACAAGTTTATTTTTAGTTTCCAGTTGGTTAGATTCGTTCCCTTCCGAAAGGGATTGTTTAAACATATCCTCCTTAGAATCAAAAGAAGGTTCTAAGGTGCCCTCGTCAACATCGTCCTTAAAATCCCCAGGCTCAGATGCATCATCCGAGGATAAATGATTCTGAATCAAGGGGAGTTTTAGGGGATCTTGAGTGATGCACCTACTTGTTCCAATAACCTGTACTGGTTGGGTTCCCGAACTATTAGATGACTCATCACAATCATTAATCATCACATCATCAAGCACGTTACCAAGTAAAACGGGGGGAGGGATGCCCGTAGAGAAAGGAATAATAACTGCCCCAGTAGAAAGATCTAGCTTAGAAGCCGAATGAGATCCAGGACGAGCAGCAGGTGCCGCAACAAGTGAATTACATAACGAATTTTCACAAATATCCAAAATGGCTGGGGGACAAGAGGGGGGGAATTAACAGGACAGTCACCAGCCAGATTGGAGGGGAGGGATTTAATCAACACATTGACTGGAGGGGATGCCAGGGTGGGTTTAATACAAGACCCAGTCAAATTATTACTAGGACTAATATATCTAAAACTATCGGCATCAATAGATTTAGAGTCATCAAAGTCCTTCACTAGATTTTGGTCTTCTTCTTCCTCCTCATTTTCTAACAACGAGAACATATTTCTTGTTTCCACCAGTGCTTCTTTGCCCTTGACAGTAGTTGTCATTTTTTCTGCAACATCTCCCACACCAGCGTTAGACATATTGATCGGCCCACTGGATGGGCCTGGTCGTTCATTTGGTATAGTAATTATCACATTCTTTAACCTATTATTTGTCGAAGGGGACTTAAAATTTGTCTGGCCAACGGGCACCCATTTATCCTTTTCTATTTCTTTACCGTTCTCCAAATTGGTTTTGTTTTGAAATTTATTCTCAAACGTTTTGGGTTTTAAAGCTGGATTTTTACTGTAACAAGCATCAATGTCATGACCCACATGTTTACAATGCCGGCAATACCGGGGTAGTTTTTCATATTCGACTTCTAACTCAGTAAAGATATCATTACACTTGATGCCAACCGAGTTATGCAACACATCTGTAAGACTAATTTCAACACAAATTCGGGCAAATTGAAGTTTGTTCCTATTCAGAGTGTTCACATCCTCTTTAACAAACTTGCCAATAAGAGAACCAACAGTATGAAGGGCACGTAAATCAAACCATTGGATTGGTAAGGCATGAATTTTAACCCAAATCGGAACTAAAGTAGGCTCATGTTTAAAGTCAAAAAAAGGATCTCATTTGAATAATCGCATAGGATATCCGAAAATGTTGAACTCCCGTTTCAGCCATAATTTAGCACAAGAATTCTCATTCTGGAGATTAATAAGAATATGTTTGAAGTTTAAAAACTGGACTTTACAAGGTCCAAATCCAGATTATTGTAAGTGTTTGGCTATGGCATCGTTAGTTGGTTTCCCAAATGAAAATTTACCAATAAGTGCATTTTTATAAATACCTGATACCTGTTCACATTCCTCGACCGAGAAAACAGCGGTCGGTATAACACCGGAAAGGTCAACCTTACCAAGTCGAACATTAGAGTAAGGCCCTCTGTTGACGGCATCAGCAAAGGAAACATGGCCCGGGGCACCAACAACAGTCCTGTTTATAGGATGAACAACAATATCTGAAGAATTCAGTTCAAAATAAATCTCACCTTCTTCAGGACCAGCCACAACGGGCTGAACGGGAAGTGGGAGGTATTTGAGCACACTGTCGGCGATCACCGCCGCCTTCTCCCGCAGAGCAGCCGGGACGCTGACTGGAGCAGTGATAAAACAATCACCGACGGGACCATCACGAGCCGAAGCAACCGCGCGAACGAATGGGTTAGAAGCCGCCCCAGCGCCGGAACCACCACCCGCCTGCTCGTCGGACAAAGCACCAGACACAAGAATCGGGTTTGACCACACCCGAACAACCAACCACAGAATCAGAAGCAACCGCAACCGGGACACCACCAACCGCCTCACGAGCAACCACCAGGCGGTCGGATTCAGGAGGGACCACAGCCGGTTCCAACGGACTGACAAAAGAGTCCGATTTGAGGATGGCCAAAGCACCCGCTGAGGATTGACCACTAGGAACCACCGGGAAGGCGGCTATAGGAGGGACCCCCACGAATCCACTGGACAGACCTTCCGGGAGATCTCCGAGAGGGCGAGATTCGGGGAAAGAGAAACACCTGGGTTAACATCGGAGGATCACACCGAAAGGGAAGGAGCGATCTCACTGGATTTCTGAAGAGGGACGGACGCATCATTTTTTTGAAGAACAAGAGTAGCGTGAGATGCCTTTTCTCCTCTGCCAATTTCTTGTGAAATGATGTTGACTGGGTTGTGGGGTAACACCTCACATGAGATCCCGCTTTTAATGTTAAGAAAATCAATAGTTTCTATTTTTTTTTGACCGTTTGTCATGTGATTCGGGTCAGCTGTAGATGCAAATTTATCCCCACTACAAGTAGAGTTTGTTTTTTCAAGATTAGCATCGTAAGATGCCTCTTTTGACCGATTTGTTTTTGGTGAGATGTTATTCACAGGGTCTGAATTATTAGTAAACAAACAAAGATTTGATTTCGGGGGGTTGGATAGTTGACGGACGGGATTATTGATGGGGTTTTCACATGGAGCCGCCCCCACTAAGTTTATTTTATCTGCCATGGGGCAGAATTATTTTAAAGAAAGGACCGCCGCACAAGGCGGCGGAAATGCCAAGGATATAGACGTTATCAGATGAAAACGTCCGGAAAACTCAAAAAATAAATGAAAAT
The DNA here is from genome assembly GCA_033398695.1 of Orobanche coerulescens. Taxonomy (NCBI): domain Eukaryota; kingdom Viridiplantae; phylum Streptophyta; class Magnoliopsida; order Lamiales; family Orobanchaceae; genus Orobanche; species Orobanche coerulescens. The sequence goes on along the minus strand of CM065813.1, from coordinate 125,267,517 downwards.
TGTATGAAGATTGTAGAGAGAAGACAGAGGAAATTCTAGAGAGAGATATAGCATATGTTTTTTTTTTTTTTTTTTGAATTGTCTGTGAATTAGTTCATACTTTTTTTTTAAAAAAAACGAGATTAATTCAACACATCAGAAATGTGGGGGGACGTGGCCCACTACACGCCCTAAGAGATCGAGGGAGGACGAGCCCCTCCACACGCCCAAACTTTAATAAAAAACAATTTAACGAACCGGCCCAAACAAAGAAAGGCCAAAATCAAACCTTTTTACCCCTAATATAAGGAAAACTAATTTTATCAAGTCTAACTAGCCCAACAATTTTACCTTTTAGATCATGGCCATCCGAACAATAATAATCTCGACGATCACAGCCATGATTAGCTAAGATGTCGGCAACACCATTTCCCTCTCTATAAATGTGTGAGATGCGTATATTGGCCTTAGAGAGAAATGCCCGTATTTTCACGATCAAACTTTGGAATTTCCAGTGGCAAGTGGCATTGCCATGAATGAGCCGAATAGCAACTTTAGAGTCAGTTTATACCCAAATATTTTCCCAATTTTTATCCAAACAAAGATCGATTCCCCTCTATATCGCATAAATTTCCGCATAAGTGTTAGTTTGGTCACCTAAAAATTCCGAAAAATAAAGGATCGGGACCCCAAAATGGTTACGAACGATGCCACCCGACCCCGCACAACCCGGATTACCCTTGGCCGCACCATCTGTATTTAACTTAACCCACCCCAGACACGGTTTAGCCCATCTAATCGCAAAAAAGTGTAAGGATTTCTTAGGGGCAGCCTTCCCTCCAAGACGGATCGCATAGTTGGCAGCCCCCTTCCAAAAAGACCTTTGGATTTTGTCGGGAATTATAAGAGCCCGGAGATAGTTCCAAATCCGACCGCACACCCTCTCGGCCGTGAATGGTATGGCTTTCATCCTTTTGTCATTCCTACAACACCACAAAAACCAAGCAGTAAGGATCGGGATGATGTGGAAAATATGAATTTTACCTCTCGAATTGTTGAACCACGGCGCCAAGGCTATGGCGATATTGTTGGTGTTCGGCCTTTTGAAACCGGCAATAGTGTGGAACACATCCCAAACTTTATTTGCGACAGGGCCACTAAGTAGAAGATGAGATAAAGTTTCCGACTCGTGACAACAAAAGCAAGGGATATCAATGATCATCCCTCTCCGAGCAATGCAATCGAAGGTCGGAATCCAGCCATTAAAAACACGAACCATAAAAAAGGAAATGGTAGGGGTAATCAAAGGATTCCAACATTTCTTAAGAAAATTATGCTCATTTTTACATTGTCTAGTACTTTCCCACGCACTTTTAAAAGAGAAATTCCCATTAGAAGAGAGTTTCTAGCACGGTTTAGTGAAGTTTTAATGAGTTGGGAAAGCACTAATGTAATCACAATAATGGATAGGGAGAACAGATAAAAGTTTGTCCCTATCCCAATTCGATCCATCCCAAAAAAAAGCAAGACACATTTTGGATTTAGTCGGGAAAATAGTGGATAGCGGGCTAAAATCACACCATCTATCATGCCAAAAAGAGACATTACCATCCCTACTATTCCACCAAATATTATCATCCGCATGGGTTCGTATTGAACAAAGCCTTTTCCAAATCGAAGAATCATACGGATTACTTTTAACAATCATCAGGTGGAGTCTTTTACAGTACTTGGCATTAATAAAATTCGACCAAATATTTTTAGTAGTACGGAACCTCCACCACATTTTAAGTTCAGCCACACGAATGGTGTCATTAAGATCCCGACAGCCAATTCCACCTTCATTAGTGGGAAAACACAATTTATTCCAAGAAGCCCGATGGATTTTATGCCTATGCTCATTGGATCCCCACAAAAATTTGTTAAAAAGTCTCTCAATAAACAAAATAACATTACCGGGCGGTTTTATCACTTGCAAGCAATAAAAGATGATCGAGTTTAAAACAGATTTGATCAGCTCAATTCTGCCCCCTAAGGAAAGGAGGTGGTGATTCCACATAGAAATTTTATTTTGGATTTTAAGAATCACGTTGTGGAACATAGCAAAAGATGGGTTACGTTTCCAAAGTGGAACCCCGAGATATTGGATAGGTAAGCAAGAAGGTTCAAAACCTGTAATCATCTTGACCATAAGACGGTCTTCTACACCCGGGCTACGCATAACAAAAAGGCTTTTGGACTTATTAATTTTCTGACCCGAAGTCCCTTCGTAATGTTAAAGACATTGGTTAAGAATTTGAAGATTAGTCTTGTTGGCTTTAACAAAAAGTAATGTATCATCCGCATAAGCCAAATGTGTAATCCGGACATTTTTCTGAATAATAAAAAACATACTCGGATTTTTAGAAAATGTGTCCTCAATGAGTCTAGAAAAATAATCAGCTGCAAGGACAAATAAAAGAGGAGAGATCGGGTCCCCTTGACGGAGGCCTCTCCCACTTTTGAATTAACCCACCGAGGAGCCATTAATAATAATAGAAAACCAAGGTGAGCAAACACATTGTTTAATAAGCGATATAGCATGAGGTGATAAACCAAATAGCTCCAAAATTTTAAACAAAAACTCCCAATTCACCCTATCGTAGGGTTTCTCTAGATCTAATTTAATAATGGTGTTAAGTTTGGACCGTGATATATCATGAGTCACCTCCATAGCCGTAAGAATGTTATCCGTAATAAGGCGATCTTTGATAAAAGCCGATTGATAGGGGCTAATGATGCGAGTAAGAAGCCCACTAAGCCTTTTGCTCAAAAGTTTAGAAAAAATCATATATGAAGTATTGCAAAGGCTAATGAGCCTAAAATCTTTCCAAGAATGAGGGGATACTTACACATGCATGGCTTTGAGACAAGCATATGACTACTGGCAGGATCAACCAGGTAACATTCCTTAAAAACGCCGGCAACGCATGAGCTAAGCCACAAGGGCTCATTCAAAACGTGCACGGTCGTCGTTCGCACGAAGCGTCGAATGCACGATTCGAGGTAAGTGGCGATTGAACACCTCTTACCTACTAAATATTCCGTATCCAAGAGATCGTACACCGCGCCATAGGCCAACATCTAAGGCACACAAATTGTGGCATTAAACGTGGAACACAACAGGTGGTTTTTGGTTCACCCAACACCGCATCCACAAAAGGGGAGCAGCACAAGGCGAAAAACTTGACACTTCAATCATTCAAATGCCTTCAAGATAGGTACTCAACACACGAAACCAACAACAGCCAAGACAGGCTTGAGCCAATAACTGAAGAGGCATATATGAGACGACGTCGTTGCTCGAGCAAGGATCCAACGTACTTATATAAACCAATCACCACTCACGCACCATACGTATACGATGCCCGAACACAAGGAATTATATGCCATCACGCACATAGTATGTGCATCATGATAGCAAACAACAACTCACACCCAGGCATTGCCCCGATAGGCACGTAGGAAACAAATCACTAGAAGCACACATGATCATACCAGAACATGGTTTCGAATTCAAAAGAATTTCCAAAAACCAATAATGCTCATTCTTAACCAACATTCGACTTTGCCGAATGCACCCATTACCGATACCCACAAGGAGCAAACAACAAAACATAGCATCCAATCGAGCTCACAATCAAGAAACTTGATTATTTATTTCACTGAAGCAACACCAACCGTCCGATAGGAACACACCATCTTTAAATATTAGGGACAAGGGATCAACAAACTTGATTATTTATTTCATTGAAGCAACACAAACCGTCCATAGGAACACACCATCTTTAAATAATAGGGACAAGGGATCAATCAACCGACCGAGCATTTCAAAAGCAATGCTTCGACTCAAGAACATAGCACTCCACTCCGATGTTTTACCCGAACAAACGACCACCTCACCATGCTCGCCCGACCACCAATTAGGTTATCGAACGCCCACGTACCGGTACGTCATTTGCAAAGGCTACCCACCAAAGTAGCTCACTGAAATCTTGTTCGCAACATTGCCAAAAAAAGCCCACGAGCAAAAAGGCACCGCACTACCGAACCGACGGAGCATTTCACTAGCAATGCATCAACTCAAAAACATAGCTCTCCACTACAATGTTCTGCCCAAAGAAACGACCACCTCACCGTGCTTGCCCGACCACCTAGGTTATCGAGCACTCACGTACCGGTACGTCGCTCCCTCAGGCTACCCACCGAAGCTAACTGAAATCTCGGTCGAATAATTACTAGGAAATGCCCACAAGCGATGGGGAACCGCTTTACCGAACCCACCGAGCAATTTCCTAACAATGCATCTAATCGCAGAACATGATAGTCCACTACGATGTTTTGCCCCAACAAGCGACTGCCTCACCATGCTCGTCCGACGACCTAATAGGTTATCAAATGCTCACGTACCGGTACGTCGCTCACTGAGACTGCCCACCCAAGCAGCTTACCAGAATCCCGTTCGAGACAATGCCAGAAAAATCCCACGAGCGGCGGAGGTGACCGCTCGATAGAACCAACCAACTCACAGACAACATCTCAAATACAAAATCTAGCTTTTCTACTGCGATGTTTGCACAAGCAAGCAACACCCGCACCATGATCGCCCGACTACCAGGTTGGTTATCGAACGCCCACGTTAGAGAATGTCGCTTGCTCACACTACCCACCGGAGCAAGTCGCCGGAATCTTGTTCTCGACACTGCCGAAAAAATTTCTTGTGTGTTTCTTTAGAGGGTGACTACTGGACTCGGCCCTTGGAAGTTACTCACAAGTAAGCAGCCAGCTCGCTGACACCCTCTCACACACCCTCCCCCCTATAATAGGCTTAGAAGAATAATCCCTTGTGAGTGCAGTAGATATTGAAAGGCTGGAGAACCCACTCCGAGTTTAAAGCCAATATAAGTTATTATAAATTAATTATTATATAAGTTTATATTGATAAAAAATATAAAGCAATATATTTACACTATAATAAGTTATTTATAATTTTATAAATATTAAATAAATAAAAAATAACCAATAATTATTGAAAATATAAACAAAATTAATAAATAAATCAAAATATGAATTAAAAATTACGAAAGAATAATTTTTACTTTTCAAATATATTTTGTTTGAAATATAAAAATAACTAAATTA
>CM065813.1:125159857-125252357 GCA_033398695.1 Orobanche coerulescens | reverse complement strand
TCAATAATATGACTGGGATCTGGTACATACTTCCGCAATTGGGATACGTGAAACACATTGTGAACGTGACTCAGCGATGGCGGTAAGGCCACCCTGTATGCTAAATCCCCAACTTTCTCGAGGATTTCAAATGGTCCGATATATCTCGGACTTAGCTTACCTTTCCTCCCAAAACGGAAAATTCCTCGTGTAGGAGACACCTTCAATAGTACGTGGTCCCCAATGTCGAACTCTAGCGGGCGACAACGCACATCTGCATAAGACTTCTGTCGACTCTGGGCAGTCAACAGTCTTTCCCGAATCAAAGCTATCTTCTCTTGAGTCTGAACTATCAATTCCGGTTCCATCCCGATCAAGTCCGAAGAATCATCCCAGCACAGGGGTGATCGGCATCTTCTCCCGTACAAAGCTTCAAATGGTGCCATCTTAATAGAAGCATGCCAACTATTATTGTTGGTGAATTCAATCAAGGGCAAATGAACTTCCCAATCAGTTGACCAATCCAAGGCACAAGCTCTAAGCATGTCTTCTACTGTCTGAATAGTTCTTTCGGACTGACCGTCCGTCTGAGGATGATAAGCCGTGCTAAAGTTCAGCTTGGTCCCCAAAGCCCTGTGAACTGCCTTCCAGAAGTGCGACACGAAGCGACCATCTCGATCTGAAATAATGGTCTTCGGCGTCCCATGCAATCTGACTATCTCTGCAATAAATACTCATGCCAATCTCTCGGGTCCCCACGTGTCTTTAATTCCTAGGAAATGAGCCGACTTGGTTAGTCGATCAACTAAAACCCAAATCATGTTCATTCCTGTCTTGGTCCTTGGCAGACTGGTGATGAAATCCATCGAGATATCCTCCCACTTCCACTCAGGGATCGGAAGTGGCTTCAACATTCCGGCAGGTCACTGATGTTCAATCTTAACCTGCTGACAAGTCAAACACTTCGAAACGTATTCTGCTATGTCCTTCTTCATATTTCCCCACCAGAAGTTTTGTTTTAGATCCTTATACATCTTACTGCTGCCCGAGTAATAGAATAGGGCGCGCTGTGAGCTTCCTTCAGAATTGTCCGTCTCAAATCATCATCATCGGGAACGCAAAGTCGACACTGAAATCTCAGAACTCCATCATCTTGTATCACGAATCCTGGGGCCTTTACTTTCTTTACCTCGTCACATAAATGAAGAATCAGAGAATTGTTCAACTGCTTAGATTTGATTTCCTCGACTAGTGACGAAGTTAGTTCCATCACATATAGTTGCCCTTGGATTCCTGGTGACCATACTTCAATCCCTTCGCGGATCAGTTCTCGTTGAATGCTGGTTGGGATGTAAGTGCTTCCAACACTCGAAGAGAAACATGTTTACGGCTCAATGCATCAGCTACTACGTTTGCTTTACCCGGATGATAGAGGATTTCCAAGTCGTAATCCTTGATCAATTCCAGCCAACTTCTCTGCCTCATGTTTAATTCCTTCTGACTGAAAATATACTTGAGGCTCTTATGATCTGTAAAGATATGACTATGAGTGCCGTATAAATAATGTCGCCAAATTTTCAAAGCAAAGACCACAACTGCTAACTCCAGATCATGAGTCGGGTAGTTAACTTCGTACGGTTTCAACAGTCGAGAGGCATAAGCAATCACCTTATCCTTTTGCATCAACACACATCCCAGACCCTGATTTGAAGCATCGCTGTATACCATGAATCCATCAGTTCCATCTGGTAACGCTAATATAGGTGCTGTCGCCAGTCTCCTCTTAAGTTCATCAATACTAGCCTGGCATTTCTCATTCCACGCGAACTTTTGAGTTTTCTGTAACAGTTGAGTGAGTGGACGAGTGATTTTGGAAAATCCTTCTACAAAACGGCGATAATATCCAGCAAGTCCCAAGAAACTCCGGACTTCTTTCACATTATTAGAAGATTTCCATTCCAAGATTGCTTCGACTTTCTTCGGGTCCACCTGAACTCTATTAGCTGATATCACATGCCCAAGGAAGGTTTACTTCCCTAAGCCAGAACTCGCATTTTGAAAGTTTCGCATACAACTGTTCATTCCTCAAGGTGGTCAAAATAACACGCAAATGCTCAGCATGCTCCTCTGTGTCTTTCGAATAGATCAAGATGTCATCAATGAAAACGACCACAAACTTATCTAGGTATTCTAAGAATACCCGATTCATCAATTGCATAAATACCGCAAGGGCATTGGTAAGTCCGAATGGCATCACCACACATTCATAGTGTCCGTACCGGGATCTGAAAGCAGATTTCGGTATATCCAATTCCTTAATTCTCAACTGATGGTATCCTGATCGCAAGTAAATCTTCGAAAATACCCTTGCCCCTTGCAGTTGATCAAACAAGTCGTCTATCCGAGGTATATAATACTTGTTCTTGATCGTCACCTTGTTTAGCTCTCTGTAATCGATACATAATTGGAGGGATCCATCTTTCTTCCGGACAAAGAGGACGGGTGCTCCCTAAGGAGAGACGCTAGGTTGAATATAACCTTTCTGCAATAATTCCTCAAGCTGTTTCTTTAACTCATACATCTCGATTGGCGCCATACGGTATGGTGCCCTAGAAATAGGAGCGGCTCCAGGCTCTAATTCGATAGTGAACTCCACTTCTCTCTGTGGAGGTAACCCAGGTAGTTCGTCAGGGAATACGTCTGAGGATTCATTCACAACTGGAATAGAGGAGAGCTCTACTCCTTCTTCTTTCTTCATGGCATAACACCAAAATCCATAACAACCCTGCTTTAGCAATCTCACTGCTTTCATCGCTTTGATCAATTTTCCTGAGCTTCCCGGTCTCCATCCTTTAAATAAATGTTCAGATCCGTCATCAACAATGATAGAAATGACTCTCTTTCAGTAATTCAAAATAGCTCCATAATGATTGAGCCAATCATCTCCGAGAATTAAATCGTCACCAAGGATGTCGACTACAATAAGATTTGACGGCCAATCTCTCCCTCCTATAGTCACTGTAAAATCTCTAGTTTCTAGGGTTCCCAGAAGTTTCTCTCCGCTCGGTAACCCCATAACATAAGTTTCACAATCAAATAAACACGAGATTTTCAAACGATTAACACAGTTCAATGATATGAAAGAATGTGTAGCTCCTGAATCGAATAAGACACAAACTGGTTGCAAAAGAATCTTAATCGTACCTGATGCAACAACAGTGTTCTGATCGTCAGATTTCCTCATCTCGTACATGTTGGGAGTATGCCCTCGAATGCCACTCAGAGGATGATTGAGTGAGGGCATTGTACTTGTAATTATGTAATTCACTAATATAAGGCAATGGATGTTTCTTTATTTACTGGTAGTTACTGACATTCCCAACTCGTAAATATACATATAGAAACTAGTCCGTGTATTTGAGAGAAAAATGTTCCACTCCTTATTGGATAAGGGGGTCGGCACTGGAAAGGTTTATAGCTCAAATACTTAATCGTTCGCAAGTCAATGAAACTTTACTGGGCTTTAAGTTTATGTGAAGACTTGTATGACGTGTTCTTTGACATGGAGAGTGCCTGTCGAACGCTAATGGTTAGTGGGAGCACACGTTATAGGTATGCTAATTGGATTAGTATACTCGAACCGACTCACCCTCGATTCATCACACGGATTTCACTCCGGGACAGTCAATGACGGAATCGAAAGGTTGTAATAGGTACTCGTGAACCTTCGACTTGAGGATTTAGTAGGTATGTGCTTGTGACGTCAAGATTTTCATAAGAGTAGTTCGACCCTGTAAACCGGAAGGCGGGGGTCAACCTCAACGTGCATCTTGACAGGCAAGTAGCAGGTCCTACTGAATACCAAGATAGAATTCTTTCTCCCGTTAGTGAGCGAGTTATATGTCCTATGCGGTTATTGGCAGATGAGATCATAAGTCTTTGGCCAAAGCATTGGAGCTAGTTGTATTAGATACACGACAGCTCGATGATCTCGATTTGCATTAACGCATGTATAACATCAAGTACAGATAGGGTTTGACTGACCGTGGCCCTATAACTTGATCGGGACATTTGAAAGAAGGGTTTATACGTATACTGATATTCACGACAGAATGGTTCTTTAATGATCCCAATCATTCGTTCTCAGTTGGGGTACAATGTAGGCCGCCAGGCTGGCTAGGTGGTGCTACTACTCTTTGGTTCCTCCCATTGCTGACTGACACGGACCTACTGAGTCGCGCATTAGGATTGACGACGGAATGAATCAAGATAATTCTCTTATTATGTGTATTATATATTGAGTATCTAAATTTGGGACATTAGATGTCTAAATCGATTTATTGGATAAATTGATTTACGGCCTAATGAATTAAATATATCACTGGGTGATTAATTTAATTCATGGATATAATTATTTCTTGGAGAAATTAATTATGTTATAATGTATGTGATATGATGAAATTAATTGGATTAATTAAACTATAAAAATACATCGGGATGGAATTAGAGTTTATCTGTTTGGACTCTCGGGAGTCCGAAACGAACCGAACTCATCCGTTTCTCCATGGGCCGCCCCCCATTTCTAGCCACATTCCTTTTGGACTCTTGTCTCCATTATTTAATGGATGATAATTGTGGAGGTGGGGTTGATTCTCATTTGATGAGTTGTGACATGTGAAGAAGTATTGAATAAAAAGGAAAAAGACTTCATCTCACCAACACTTGACAATTCATACATGAGTTGTATTAGTTGGGGTAAGAGAGGTTGAAGGAGAGAGAGAAAAGAACTTAGAGTTCATTTCATGGTGTTCATACTCATCTTCATCTTCTTCACTAACATCTTCTTCATTTTTGTTCTTGAGTTTTCTTGGAGAAAATTCAAGATATATTGAGAGAGAGATAGATTATACACTTAGAGTGTAATAATAAAAAGCTTCATAACCTAGATCTAGCCGTATCCTCAAAGGATAGCAAGGTGTTGTCATTTCGTTTGTTTCTCCGGCGCATGGCAAGTAGAGACGCGGTGCTTTCGGTATTGGATCATTCAAGAGCTTGGAGCGGATTGAATTGCACGGAGATCGCCTAAAGCTTGGGGAATAGCTCAAGAGAAGGAATCCATCTAATCAACGGACTACAAGGGTGAGTTTCAATATCTCTTGTGAATTCGTTTTGATATTCGTATATACGTAGCTCGATCGATCCTCGTAGGGATTCGGATTGAATTAATTTTCATTTTACCGCTTCCGCTGGGCCTTCGATTTAGGCACCGAATCCCAACAGTGGTATCGGAGCGTAGGTCTTGCGATCGTATATACGATATTGGCATTTGGAATGCTCGATCAGATGGTGAATGGTTTGGAATCATTTTAGTCATAATCGTGGTATATGTTTTTCATTCGTAATAATTGCATTTTTCGTAAGTTTATGTTTAAATATAAATTTTAAATTTCTGGGAAATATGATTTATATTGTGTTGTTACCCAAAATATTATCCGAAGATAGTATTGCTGGAATGATCGAGTAACAAACAAATACAAGAACACTTCCGTGAGAAAATAGATATCACAAGATTTGCCGGGGTTGTTAATCCCGGGCTTGAATGCTCTCACGAGATGTTATTAATAAATATACAGTCGAGTACAAATATTAATGTTAGAATCTATTTCAATGAGTGTAAAGACTTCTAGTTATCTAAGCTGTAGAGCGTGTAGATTGCCGGAAGAACCAGATATGTAGATCTGTGAGTTCTTGCTTGGGATATTTGATAAGTGTATATGAATATTACTATCAATGTGTAAGTGATTGCCAGATGAGTATTTGATTCTCTCTTTGTGTGTAATTTGCACTGTATTCACGGTAAAATCGCATGATCCCCGGACACTTGTTGTGAGCTTCCTATTTATAGGTGACAAAGCTGTTGGGACCTCTATGGAGATCGCGGGCGACCGCCGTTTTCTATATTATAATAAGATGGCCAATCGTCCCGTCACGTGAGGTTGTTCCCTTTAAGTCTGGGGCTGCTGTTGGCGACCAGCTGTGCGAGCCAATGGGAAGCCTGCACGCGTCCTGAGTCGCTGTCCGGGAGGTCCCACTTTGCACATTTCGGCGGGCCTGTCGGTAGGTGAGGTAGGTGACAGGATGGGGTCAAATGTCTTATCTGTCGGCGCCCTTTGTGGATCCGCACGTGGGCCACCGTCTAAGATTCGGTCTTCGACGACTTTGACGGATGTTGGATTCATACGTGGTACGAGACGATCGTCTCTGGCTGATCATCATTGACGATCGCCAATTAATAAAAGACGATCACCAAGTAATAAAAGACCATCGCTGGATACCGAAATATGGTCACCATGGGTGCCGACTGCTGGGTGTTTGCCCAGAGTATGTTTTCTATGGTTGGCGCTCAGATCATAATGCCGATCGCCATCGAAGCATATTAATCGCCGCACTACAATTGCCCCCCAACTCGGCTTGATGTTGAAAACACGGGGTGAGGTGGCACTGTTTGGCGATCGCCATTGCTTTAGACGATCAGACGATCTAATTTGGAATTTGGACGATCTCCTTTAGCGCTGGGAGCAATGGGAAATGAAGGCGGGCTCGCGAAACGTTGCGAGGACACGCGTCGCGTTTCTATTGAGTGAGTCCGACGGTTTGTCAGACTTTGTCATCTGGCGTGCCCTTGAAAAGACGCGTACGCGGGATTCGAGGGATGCATTTAATGCGTCCCCCCGACGGTTGCACTCCAGCCCTCAGATTTTTGCCTATTTGCATGGAGACCCCTGCTCCCGCCTATAAAAGGGGCTAGGGCTACTCCATTTTTACTCTTCATGCGTCCTTGCCTTCTTGCTGAAACTCTGCTGAAATTTCTGAAGCTTGTTGTGCCGATCGTCTTTCTAGGTTTTAGGTAAGAAAACCCATCTTCTTTCTCCCTTTACTTTTTAAGAATATGTCGGGAGGATCTAAGACCTTCGATACCGGAAGAACTTCCGCCGCCGCGGCTTCGCCTGACCGGGAGGAGATTCCCATGGGACTTGACATGGAAACGGTCGTTGAGGCCATTCATGCGGGGATTGCACCCACAGAACTCGAAGAGCTCTTCAACGAGGCCGAAGTGGCGAAAACGGCGGCGACGGCGGAGCAGGGGGCCTCCCCAGCGGACGAAGATGAACTGGCGCGGATGACATGGGAACAGGAAAGTGTATTTGGCCCCGCCTATATGGCTTTCGCCAAGATTATGGAGGGGATCGCCGGATCCTGTCCGGAATTTGACTTTGAAGCTTACTCCGCCGCTCATCCTTACGAAAATGTGAAGCGGATGGTGTTTCGGGCCGCCGACCCGTCTCAGTGGACCCTTGGTCAGATCCGGAGTTCGGCGACCCAGAAAGACTTGACCCGCTGGAGGGCCAAATACCATATTCCCTCTGACGTGTCACTGCACATGCCCTCCGAGAATGAACGTGCCGACCAGCCTCCCGAGGGTATGGTCGCCGTTAGTGAGATGATCATGGAGGCCGGTCTGCGATTCCCTTTGCCGTTCGCCATCTCCTACTTATTGATCGCCTGGAATTTGGCGCCGCTCCAACTGACGCCGAACGCCTGGCTACAGGCCATCTGCACTTTGACACTTTTCGGCGGTCACCGGTTGTTCCGCCTCCTTTCTGCGATGGAGATGAACTATCTTTTCAAACTGGCTGCGCAGAAAGGGTCGATCGGCAGCAATCATATCCAAGGCCGAATGGGAAGAGTGGTCCTCGGTGTGCCGAACAAGCCCCGGGGCGACCTGGCAAAATGGTGCTGGGTCAGCGGAGCGTGGCGATCGGCATCGAGTGACAGACCGGAGGAGGAGTTGGAGATTCCCACCAATTTTCGGTAGAGGAATCCGAGTAAGGGTTTTAATTCTCCCTTTGATCGGACTTGTGTTGAACTGATCTAATTTCGTTTCCTCTTTGCAGGACCTCTTGTTCCAGCGATCGGCGATCTTCCTTTCGATTTCGTGATTGTTTGGGAGCGGATTCTTGCCTTGCCAGATTCCTTCATAGACGTTCGCTCGCCCGGTGGAGAACTTCATCGGTTGGGGGCTCGATTGTTTCGCTTCCCTCGTCATCTGAGAGTTCCAGGTATAAATTTAATTTCTTCTTTGACGATCGTCTCCAAGAGGTCGTAACGTCTAGGTAGCTGTCTAACTTTTCTGAGTTTCTTCTTTGGCAGAGATCCATTTTCCCCGCTTCGCCGAGCCACCGCAGGAGATAGCCATGTCTAATCCTGGTCTTATCGGTAGCCTTCACCTGGGAAAGAAGACGGGTCGCATTGCTGCGACGTCGTCTCGCCCTGCCCCTGTGGTGAGGCCCGCTGCGGCGCCGGTCTCCGAGCCGGAAATTCAAGAGGAGGAACAACTTCAGCGCAACCGCAAGAGGCGGAGGCCCGAGGGGTCCCTGCTGACGGCTGAGGCGGATTTAGCTATTTTGGAGCCGCCGATTGTCGCTCCCCTCATCTCTTCCGTTCCGATGGCGGAGGGGTCTGGTCCCAGGCCCTCGGCATCTGGCTCCAGAACTCCGGCCGGATTTTTGAAAAGAGCGGCGATCGCTGAGGCCGATACTTCTCGGGGAAAACCCTATTTGGCCGCGATCTCGAGCTGGTCAACAGGTGAGATCAGATTGATCTTTCCGAGTTGGAAAATTTAGTTAGGTATATTCTAATTCCTTTGTCTCTTTTGTTCGTGCTGTAGGGTCCGTCTTGCTGACCCAGACGTCTCTCCTATGGTGCTGGATTTCTTATCGAGTAAGGCTCCGCAAAAGTCCCTCGACTTCCCTACTTACGTCCAGCAGGCCATCACCTCTCTGCCCAAGGCTTGGATGACCGACCTCGATGCGATCGCTCGTCGGCGATCTAGAGACTCCATGCAGGCGACCATTGCCCTGTATCTCCAGACGGCGACGATGGCCGTCCAAGCTGCTAGGGATTTTGAGGGGCGACCCTCCACTACTCGCCTTCATAGCGACCTCGAGGCCGCTCGGAACACAAACATTGAATACGCCAACCGGATCCAGTCTATGGAGAAAGAGTACATAGAGATGGCCAAACGAGCCAAACAGGATGTCGACCGACTGAAGCAAGAGCTGAGCCGCTCCAAGGAGGTTGCCGACCGGTTCTGTGATCAGGAGAAAGAAACTCGCCAGAGGCATGCGGCTTCGCAGGAGGAGGTGGCCGGACTGAAGGCGTCGGTGGATCGGCTCAACCATGAGCTGGAGGCGGCGAAAGGAGAGATGGACAAGGCCAAGGGGGAAACGGCCGCTAAGGTGGTCAAACTGGCAAAAGCTGAGAAGACGACCGCTGAGCTGAGAGGGCAGCTAAAGGCGATCGAGACCGATCCCTACCTCAATGTTGCACTCGTTGGCGAGTTTGCTTATTATGTGGCCTATGCTGATGCTGTCCGAGCCGCAAAAAAGTAGGGATCGAAATCGGTCCTTTGATGGAGAGCTTCAAAGTCTATGCACTCGAGCACCCTCTGCACCCGGAGTTCTCCCTGCCGATCCTTGACCTCATCGACTTTGGGATCGACTTGAGTTGGTGTCCTTTCCCGAACAAACTTATTTATGCTGAGGCCGATGGGGGAGCTCCTGCCGATCCGCCACCTGAGGGTGAAGACTAGCCGGCGGGGCCCTGAGAGATCTCTTTGTTTTTCTTGTATCTTGTAATCTCCTGCTTTTTCTTTGTATTGCCTTCGGGCTTGTACGAACTCCTTGTTATAAATAAAATATTCCTTTTTCGCACTTGTGTCTTTTCATGTATGATCGCTTTTGAATGTTTGCGTGCAAATTTTTTACAAGTATGTGTATGATTGCTTCCAAAGTCTTTGTTTATCTGACCGATTGTCTGAATGTTTGAATGTATTGACATGTTTGTAAATCCTTACTTGTAAATTTTGTCGAATGATTCCGATCATCCTGCGTGTGTTTGAGCGAAGCCGATCGGGTACGGTTCCTTCCTTCCGATCGCATTTAGGATTAGCTCGCCTCATGGAAGCCGATCAGGTACGGTTCCTTCCTTCCGATCGCATTTAGGATTAGCTCGCCTCCTTTGCCCCCTTGTTTTTGTTTACTTGTTGTAAGTAAGGGAACAAAAATAGTATGTTTGGTGAGCTATCCTCAGTTTGCCGATTTAGAGGAATCGTGCGCGGTTGCGGAGTTCGATGGACCGACCTCCACAACCATGTCTTTGTGTGCGAGGGACATTGTCTATCCCGCGACTCACTTTATTGTGAGGGTCCTCCGTTAGGCTGCGCCTGCCTTGTATTTAGACGAAAGGAGGGCGATCTTGGTCTGGAGGAGTCCTTGCACGGGGCATCGTCGGTTTATTCGACTCCACATCTACGGCTTTGTAAGCACTTTTCTACCTCGGGTCGGCATGTTGGATGTCGACCCTCGACGGTATACGTTGTGACGGGGTAGTAACGCGTCGCATTGTCCGGTTTCACCATGTTAGATGATGAATCTTTGAGGGCGGGCGATCGTGTCCACTGATTAGTTTTGGAGGGTCCTTCGGCTACGCCGGCCTCGTATTTAAACGAAGGGCTGGCGATCTCAGCCCAAAGGAACCTTGCATGGGCGAAGTTGTCGGTTCCATCGACCTCCAGGACCATGGCTGCATTGATTCTACCTCGGATCGTCATGAACGACGATCGTCGGCGGTATGCGATATGTCTGGTGGGGCGATCGCCAGAATAGATGGGATAGGAAAAAATCTCATTATATTCCTTGTACATTGGGCAGTTGAAACTGAATACAAAATTTTCACTAGTAGTATTTCTTCAGATGTGCGGCGTTCCAGGGATATTGATCCGGAGTACCGTCAGGATGTTCAAGTTCGTAGGCTCCCTTAGTTAGCCATTTAGATATCCTGAAAGGGCCTTCCCAGTTCAGACCAAAGACACCTGTGTGGGTCTGGATCTTTTTGAGGACGAGATCGCCCACTTGAAACCTTCTCTCCTTGACCTTCTAATTGAAGAACTTCTCCGATCTCATTTTGTGGATTGTGTTCCTCATTTCTGAGGTCAATCGTCGTTCTTCGAGCATGTCGAGGTCAATCCGTCGGGACACATCGTTGTCGGTCGTCATCTCTTGTTCGGTTCGATGGCTGAGGACGGCGATCTCCGAGGGAATCACCGCTTCTGTTCCGAAGGCAAGGGCGAATGGGGTTTCGCCGGTTGAATTATGGGTCGTCGTTCCATAGGACCACAAAACGTCTGGGAGCTCGATCGCCCATCGTCCTAGCCTGGATTCGAGTCGCGCTTTAATTGTGTGTTTGAGGATCTTGTTCACAGCCTCTACCTGCCCGTTCGTCTGAGGGTGATAGGGAGCCGAGAACAACCTTTTGATTCCCCAATTCTCACAGAATTGCGTGACTTCTAAGCCGTCGAACTGCTTTCCGTTGTCGGAGATGATGGTCTGGGGTAGGCCGAATCGGCATATGATGTTTCTCCAGATAAACTTGATCACTTGCTCTTGTCCGATCTTGTTTAGCGGTTCGGCCTCAGCCCATTTGGTGAAATAGTCGACCCCTACGATGGCGAACTTACAGCCTCCTGGAGCCGTCGGCAAGGGACCTATAAGGTCGATGCCCCATTGCGCGAATGGCCAAGGGCTGTACATGGAGGTGAGCTGTTCGGGGGAGAGTTTAATGTTTGGTCCCATTACTTGACACCTATGACACGATCTGGCATATGCGATCGCATCCTTCTGAAGTGATGGCCAGAAAAAACCTTGCCTGGTTGTTTTATGGATGAGAGCTCGTCCGCCAGCATGGTTTCCGCAGGTCCCATCATGGATTTCGGCTAAGACGAGCCGACCTTCCTCCGGTGTAATACACTTGAGGAGGGGAAGGCTGAAAGCTCGCTTGTAAAGCCGGTCGTCCAATAGGGTGTATCTGGTCGCACGTAGCCGGAGTTGGAGAGCTTTGATACGGTCTTCGGGGACCGTTCCGTCCTTTAAGTATTTGATGAACGGAGTCATCCAGTTTTCCTCGGCAACAACAACCGTGGTAACCAGGTTTCTGTCGATCGCCTGCCTTGCTGATTTTGTAATTTGGATATTAGAGAAATCGGCTGCCCCATTAGATGATGCTAGCTTGGACAGGGCATCGGCCTGGGATTTGTGCTCTCTCGGGACTTGTTCGATTAGCACTTCCTCAAATTTCGTGCACATTTCGGCGACCAGCTCTTGTTATTTGACCATTTGTTCGCCGCACGCCTCATATTCTCCCTTGACTTGGTTCACAACCAAGAGGGAGTCCATGAAGATATGGAGGCGACGAACATCCAGGGCTAGGGCTAGATCGAGCCCGCCTACCAAGGCTTCGTATTCGGCTTCATTGTTGGGCACACGAAAACTGAAACGCACAGCATTAGTGAAACTTTGTCCATCGGGACTGATGAGGACAATCCCTGCCCCTGCTCGCAAATTGGTCGCCGAGCCATCCACATATAGCTTCCAGGCAGGTCGGCCGATCTGGGTTGGACTGTGAGGGAACGTTAGTTCTACCACGAAGTCCACCATAGCTTGGCCTTTGATCGCCGTGCGAGGAGCGTATGTGATACCGTATTGGGCGATCTCCAGTGACCACTTGAGGAGTCGCCCGTTGGTGTCTGGTCGGTGTAGAACTTGCCTTAGAGGTAGAGTTGTCAGGACTTCCACTTGATGTTCGAAGAAATAAGCCCTTAGCTTACGGACACTCATGAAAAGGGCGTAAGGGATCTTCTCCAATGGTGTATATCGTGTTTCAGCGTCATGGAGCGCTTGACTAACATAGTAGATCGGCAAGTGGACTTGTCCCTCCGCTCGCACCAAAACAGCACTCAGTGCGACCTTTGAGGCTGCCAGATAAAGGAATAGTTTCTCACCGGGGATCGGCTTTGCCAGGATCTGGGGGTTAGATAGATATTCCTTTATTTTGGCGAACGCTACCTGACCCTCCTTCGTCCATGCGAACTTCTTGTTCTTTATGGTCGCGAAGAATGGCTTACTTTTATCGCCGAGCCGGGATATGAAACGGTTGAGGGCGGCTAGACAACCTGTGAGGTGTTGCACCTGCTTGATGTTCCGTGGCTCCTGCATGTCAAGGATCGCCTGAATCTTGGTGGGGTTCGCCTCGATCCCCCTTTGGCTCACGATGTGCCCCAGGAATTTTCCGGAGCCCACCCCGAAGTTGCATTTCTTGGGGTTCAGCTTCATGTTGAACTTCTCTAGGATGGCGAATGTCTCGGCGAGATCATTGAGGTGATCTTCCTTTTGAGGCTTTTGACCACGATGTCGTCAATGTAGACCTCCATGGTCTTGCCGATCTGATTGGCGAACATTCTGTTGACTAGTCACTGGTAGGTTGCCTCTGCATTTTTCAGGCCGAACGGCATTCGGACCCAAAAGTATATGTCTTTTTCCGTGTGGAAAGATGTGTGTTTTATGTCTTTCCCCGCCATTGGGATTTGATGATATCCGGCGAAGGCATCCATAAATGACATCATTTCGCAACCTGTTGTACTATCGACCAAGTGATCAATATGAGGCATCGGAAAGTGATCTTTTGGACATGCCGCGTTGAGGTCGGTGAAGTCGATGCATAACCTCCAGGAACCAGTTGGATTTTTGACGAGTACCGCGTTGGCGACCTATTGTGGTTCATCTGTAGCTACCCGATTAATTTGTTGTTGAGTAACTTTTGGACTTCTATGTCGAGCGCCGCGTATTTCTCGGGTGGTGAACAGGCTTCATTGACGGGTCGATCTTTAGATAGTGGCAAGCGTGCTCAGGACTTATGCCAACCATATCTTGATGCGACCAGGCAAAGACTCCGATGTTCTTACGTAGCAAATTGATCAGATCCCCTTTTAATTCGCGGTTGATGCTTGCGCCGATCTGTACTTCCCGTTCTGGATGAGCCGGATCTATCGTTATATTCTCCAACTCTTCGATGGGGACGGTCGCCTCTCATTTGGAACGATTTCCGGACTCGATCCTTGGATCGATGTCGAGACTTGGCTCGAAACCGATCCTTGGCTCGATGTCATCCGTTAATCGAACCGAGATGGCGTCCTCTGAGTAGGGTTGGTACGATGTGTTTGGCTCGTCAATCTCTATGGGTTGATCGTCGATCGTTTCAATGTTTACATAGCATGGGAAGTATCGAAAGAAGTAACGACATAGGAGTAATTCAAACATCTTTTTGCCATTAGTTGATCTCCTTTTACAGTACCGACCGTCCCATCGGCAGTGGGGAATTTGATACAGTAAAAGAAAGACGAGGCGACCGCCTCAAAGGTTTCTAGAAAGGAGCGACCTAGGAACCCATTATAGATGCTGGGCCTATCTATGATTACAAAATTTAGGTTTCTAGTAATCCTAACCTTGGGATCGTAAAAGCATATTAGCTCGACAGAGAGCTTGATCCTTCCGTAGGCTTGGACTGTGTTGTCGCCCAACCCTTGGAGCACGGTGTCGAACAGTTTGACAAATTTGGTCAAGTTGCCGAGATGGTCTAAGGCGGATTTGAATATTATGTTGCAGAAGCTCCCATTATCGACCAATACGCGATCGACCATCTTTCCAAGGATACAAGCAGAGATCACCAATGCATCCTCTTTGGGGCATTGTACTCCCTCCCTGTCCTTGTTGGAGAAAGTGACGAGCCCATCCTTAGAGATGGTCGGCTCTGGAGGTACCACGACATGGAACCCGACGAACGCCCTTAGCTCGGCCTTTCGCTTCCTGTTTGACATGGTGGAAACCGGGAAAAGGCCCCGGAGGTTTCCACCTCCTACTTGAAGCATGTTGATCCGACCGCCAGGGTTGATCAGACGGATAGACTCATCTGAGTACTCCGGTTCATGCTCGATTCTGGCGACCGGATTGGGAGGAGTTCTTTCGTTTTGTCGGCGCTCGTGCCCTCCAGTCCTTTCCGTCCTAGGTTCTGGCTTGGTGACCAAGTTGTCCGGTTTGCCTTCCTCAAACAGTCGCCAGAGCTGTCTGAGGAGGTCGCGGCATTGGCTGGTGTTGTGGCCGGGACTCTTGTGGTAGGCATAGAATTTGCTACGGTCTAGATGACTGTGGTCCCTTATCGGCTTTGGTTTGGAAAGCCACTCGCGCCCCTTGATTGCGTTGAAGATGTGGGCCGGAGATAAGTTGAGGTTGTGGAGAAGGTGGACCTCTACATCCTCGAAGGCTTTGAACTCGCCAGGCGGCTTGGCGACCGCCTTTCTGGGATTGGCGACCGTCTTCTTCTGGACATGGGATGACACCTTTCCTTATCCGGATGGTCCCTCGTCTAAGTGGAGGGAGAGCATCCTCTGCCTGGCCAAGAAGTCGGCTGCTCTGACGCGGAAGACCGAGTAGGTCGGAGGGATGTCCTTGGTGAGGTGCCTGAACATGGGTGAGTGCCCGCAGAATCCACCCAGAACTGAGTAGAGGGCGATCTCGTCGCTGATGGGCTCACCGGTGAGGACTATCTCGTCTACCCGGTCGATTTAATCTTCATCTGATTCGTCCTTCCCCTGCCTGATTTTCATCATGCGGTGGGGGCCTTCAGGGCGAGCGACTTTGGCGGCGAAGTACGACGTGAAGTCTTTCGCCAGCTTCTCAAAGCAGTTGATTGAGCGAGGTGGTAGTGAGATGTACCACATGTGGACGAGGTCGCCCAGGGTTAATGGGAACATTCGACACTTGGTCGCATCTGATGCTCCGCATCCGGTCATGTAGATCCGGAATTTGCTCAAGTGGGTTTCCGGATCCGATCTCCCCTCATATAGAGGTGTTTGTGGGGGATTGATCGTTGGTTGGACTGGGGCGAGCTCGATCTGAACCGCGAGTGGTTCGCTTGGCCCAACGATCGATCTCCCAGCGCCTGCCCCATTTTCCAGGAGTGCCTTCATCTGGTCGAGCTGGCGTTGCATGGCGGCCATCGCCGTCGCCTGACTACTCGCCGATTGGCTCCCAGAGCACGAGCCAAGGCGATCGTGTACTGATCCCCTGGACCCATGGTGAATGACGAGTTCCCTGCCAGTGGGTTCATTTTTTTGGGCGAGCGGGGGCTCGCTGACCGGCTTGTCTCCTGGGAGTCGGATATGCCGAACTCCTGGTAAAGGATTCGGACTCCGATGTTTCCCGGATGGGGCCTGAGCGTCCAGGTCGCCATGAGGGATCGCTCCCTAGGCGGCTGAAGACGGAATCGTCCCGCCTCACGAGAGCCTTCTCCTGTGGCTCGGGGCTTTCTATCGATTTCTCAACATAGATCCCCTTAAGCTTCCGCTTGCCTCCCCGGCGGATGGCCGACGGAGTGATGGTGGGCGAATCGCAGGCCCTTCATCGCTCCCTAAGGATGGCTATAGCCTCCTCAATCTGTTCCGCGGTCTGGAACTGATCGAGTGAGAGGCTAGAACCGTCCCTCGGGGGCAGGAGTGAGAGCCTAGCGTCGCCACGGTCGCCTTCCACCGTGGGCTGGGATTCGGTCCAGGCCAGAATGAGATTTCCAGCAGATCTTAGGGTGGCTCTCTTGGAGGTTGTTGCAGACGTCATTTTTTCTGAAGGCTTTTATGTTGAAGAACAGTGAGTGTTTCTTCAAGTATATGTACGGAGAACAGTGAGTGTTCTTCGAGACGGTAGGAATAAAAATGAAGGTTTAGATCCCCTTCCTCTAGCGCCAATTGTTGTTACCCAAAATATTATCCGAAGATAGTATTGCTGGAATGATCGAGTAACAAACAAATACGAGAACACTTCCGTGAGAAAATAGATAACACAAGATTTGCCGGGGTTGTTAATCCTGGGCTTGAATGCTCTCGCGAGATGTTATTAATAAATATACTGTCGAGTACAAATATTAATGTTAGAATCTATTTCAATGAGTGTAAAGACTTCTAGTTATCTAAGCTGTAAAGCGTATAGATTTCCAGAAGAACCAGATATGTAGATCTGTGAGTTCTTGCTTGGGATATTTGATAAGTGTATATGAATATTACTATCAATGTGTAAGTGATTGCCAGATGAGTCTTTGATTCTCTCTCTGTGTGTAATTTGCACTGTATTCACGGTAAAATCGCATGATCCCCAGACACTTGTTGTGAGCTTCCTATTTATAGGTGACAAAGTTGTTGGGACCTCTCTGGCGATCGCGGACGACCGCCGTTTTCTATATTATAATAAGATGTCCGATCGTCCCGTCACGTGAGGTTGTTCCCTTTAAGTCTCTGGGCCGCTGGCGGCGACTCACCAGGCGAGCCAATGGGAAGCCTGCACGCGTCCTGAGTCGCTGTCCGGGAGGTCCCACTTTGCACCTTTCGGCGGGCCTGTCGGTAGGTGAGGTAGGTGACAGGCTGGGGTCAAATGTCTTATCTGTCGGTGCCCTTTGTGGATCCACACGTGGGCCACCGTCTAAGATTCGGTCTTCGACGACTTTGACGGATGTTGGATTCATACGTGGTACGAGACGATCGTCTCTGGCTGATCATCATTGACGATCGCCAATTAATAAAAGACGATCGCCAAGTAATAAAAGACGATCGCTGGATACCGAAAGACGGTCGCCATGGGTGCCGACTGTTGGGTGTTTGCCTAGAGTATGTTTTCTATGGTTGGCGCTCAGATCATAATGCCGATCGCCATCGAAGCATATTAATCGCCGCACAACATATTGAAGATATGAAAGTCTAAAAATATAGATATTGGATGTTCGGTCGAAAATCTAGCCCCGAATCGTCGTCGGACGATTTTTTAGACAAAAAGGGTAATCTGGCCGAGAGTGACTCGACCGTGTCCTGGGTGACTCGGTCGTGTCCAGCAGTCTGGCCTAGTCACTGCGAGGCAGACTCGACCGTGTCCTGGGTGACTCGATCGTGTCCCTCAGTCTGGCCAAATCACTGCCAGGCAGACCCGACCCCGTGCCTGGCCGACAGCTGCCGATCGTGACTCGGCCATGCCAGGCCTGTCTGCCGGAAAGCTGCCGAGGGTGACTCGGCCAGGCAGCCCATTTTCGCCCCGGCTCGATTTTTCCGTGTATTCTTAAAAATTAATCTTCCGCATATTAAATTGGATTTAATATGATTAAAATGATTTATGGTATTTCATTTTATAAGGGAAATTTGATTAATTGGAATATTTATGGTCGACCGAATTATTTTGAACGTTATCATATTACCGATTGTGTGAATCGATTGGATTGGTTCGTATTGTTGATTGGATCAATGTATCTCTACACTTTCCATTTATATAGTATTTATTGGATGAATGTTTTTGAATGGGGATGTGGTTCGTGGACTTAGTTTTGAATCGTTCGTTTTACTCGATTGGGTTGTAAAGGCCGTTTTGAGCGTATTTCTTTTACTAGAAATATTTGTATATAGGATGCAATTTTTGATGTAAAATTTATATGTAATGACGAAGACCGGAGGAAGATCCGTTTCGAGAAGACGAAGATTCAAGATGAAGACTTGTAATTAGATTACGAAGTTTTTATTTTCTAGGAACGGTCCATGAACCACATGTTGGTAGCAACTAGGTTGTGAATGGTTGTTTCATATTGTATGAATGCCACAAACGCGCTTAACTGATTAATGTGCAAAGTGTAACGTTAATCGCGAAAATTCTCCCACGACAAATTATTAAGTTTATAAGGTTTCAAGGTTTTCCTTCCCTCCATCGAGCTTTCGTGAAATTGAAATACAAAACGGGTGTGCTATGCATCCGAGTTATCGGGTAGTCGTCGGGAGGACGGATAAATTACCGGAGCGCATTGATGCCTTCGGTTGGAGCAAATTTTATCCCTAGAAACCTGATAGGTTGCCGGATAAGATTCAATTGTGAAACTGATTTACGTCGATGGTATAAACTCAACTTGTTCACGAACCATAGAAATCGTATAGGTTGAGGGGAGTGAACAAGGGGAAAAAGAAGATCGAATCATCCATTAGATGGGTTGGTGTTGGACACCACTTTATGAAAATTAATAGACTAGAAACCTGTTCGGTTGCCCTCTATTAAGATTTATAAAGATCTCGATCACCACTATGAAGTAGAGCGACGATACTTCCGGATTTCACATGGGAGTGTGTTGTTCCGATAAAAATAGTAGGAGCTGGGTAACAAGAATAGAAAAGACCTTAATTCTATACTGTGACATAATTGAATGAGTCACTATTTAATCTATCATACTTAATGCAGACATAACTCTCAATATGACAATGAATCCACTCACAATTCTACTCGAAAAGAACACCTTGAACGGACCTAACTTTGTGGATTGGCTCCGCAACCTGATGATAGTCCTCAGAATAGAGGCACTGGGATACGTCTTAGAGACGGACATTCCGGCGCCTCCTGTGCGGACTAGAGCCAATCAGGAAGAGATTGAAACCATGAAAAGTGGGTTAAGGATGACCTGAAAGTCCATGCTTATATGATGGCTTCCATGTCTAATGAGCTTCATAGATCTCATGAAAAAATGACTTATGCTAGGCAGATTCTATCTTACTTAACCGAACTTTATGGTGAGCACAGCAGAACTGCTAGATATGAGATATCCAAGCAACTGTTTGGTTCAAGGATGAAGGAAGGTGAGAAGGTTGGGGAACACGTCCTCAAAATGATATCCATGATCGAGAGATTGGAGGCTCTTGATTTTAAAATGGATACTTCTCTCCAAAACGACCTTATCCTTCAGTCTCTCCCTGATTCCTTCTCATAGTTTGTTATGAACATCAACTGCAATGAGATTGCATGTAACTTAGCTGGGCTAATGAACAACCGGTGACCGCCGCCTCGATGAAGACTTCATGGATGAAGGAGTCTCGCCTTGTGATTTCTTCTCGACTTCTAAGTCTAAGAATAAGAAGAAAAAGATCAGGAAGCGGGCTGGACCTCAAGCTAAGGACTTTTAAGGAAAGGGCAAGGCCCCGATGGTTCCAAAAGGCAAGAAGAAGAAGGACGCTTGTTTCAAGTGCGGTGAGCTGGGCCACTGGACTAGAGACTGTCCGATTCTTCATGGCGCTTCAGGTACAGAACTTTTAGTTTTGGAAACAAATTGTTCTGCTACTGTATTTTCTACTTCCTGGATACTGGATTCTGGTGCTAGTTCTCATATTTGTACCGTGAGTCAGGATCTGGAACAAAGTAGGAAGCTTGGAGCTGGAGAAGTTATGATCATAGTCAGAAGCGGGCATAGTGTCGAGGCAACCGACATAGGATCACTTCTTTTGGGTTTAGAATCCGGCTTTGTTTTGACTTTAGAAGATATACTTGTTTTGCCCAGGGGACATAAAAACATTGTATCCATTCCGGTCATGGACCGAAAAGGCTTTTCATTTTTCATTGGTGATGGTTCCTGCAAAATTTATTTCAGAAATAAACTAGTGGGGTACTGCTACATTGTTAAATGGATTGTATCATCTAAATCTCAGCAACAAAGTAGTTGTGAATACTATGACTAAAAAACGTGGTAGGGATGAAACCAATCAAGTTTTGAAATGGCGTCTTAGACTTGGTTATGTTGGTCAGACCAAGGTTTACAAATGGAAAAAGATGGACTTATGGGTCCATTGGGATCAGATCCTTTTCCTACTTGTGAATCTTGCCTTAAAGGCAAAATGACCAAGTCCCCTTTCACAGGGAATTTTGAAAGAGCCGCTGATAAACTAGGATTAATCCATACTGACATATGTGGTGCTTTAGAAGCAGCACGTGACGGATATTAGTACTTCATTACGTTTACAAATGGTCATACTAGGTATGGTTGTGTATACTTAATGAAACATAAAACCGAGGCCTTTGACATATTCCATGAATTTGAGGCCCTAATCGAGAAATAAACTGGTAATCATATCAAAGCACTTCGGTCGGACCGAGGTGGCGAGTATATGAGTACGGAGTTTGATGAGTTCCTTAAGGAACATGGAATAGTTTCACAACTAACACCTCCAGGTACTCCTCAGTTAAATGGTGTGTCAGAAAGAAGGAACCAGACCTTGTTGAACATGGTCCATTCCATGCTGGGCTATACTGACTTACCGATTTACCTATGGGGGTATGCACTCCTAACTGCCGCTTATATCTTGAACAGATGTCCTTCTAAATCCGTTCCTAAAACTCCACATGAGATGTGGGAGGGCAGGAAACCAAGTCTTAATCATATTAGGATTTGGGGATGTCCCGCCTATGTCAAGAAGACTAAGGTGAAAAAGTTGGAAGCTAGGTCCGCGAAGGGACATTTCATTGGACTCCCATCTGAGACGATGGTATATCTATTCTACATGCCCGAAGATCGAAAGATCGTTGTTGCTTTACAAGCACACTTCCTGGAAGATGAGTTCATTCAGGAAGGCGGAGCAGGTAGAAGTACTTCTTTAGAAGAATATAATGAAACTCCTCGGGAGACACCTGTGCAAGAAACTGGAACCAAACCTTCTGAAACACAAGTACAACCACATCGTAGGTCTAGTAGGGTGTTTCCATCACCTGAGAGGTATAGTTTTATGCACTTGGAGGAACTGGGTTTCCTCGAGGTTCCAAGTGATAAACAAGAGACCGACCCGCGACCAATGACCTAGCAATGGTGGATGTAGACTCCATGAAATGGACTGTAGCAGTCTTCATGTAGTTGGGACCTTCGTTTTGACAAGGCAGTCAAAGAGTTTGACTTCGTGCAAAATGAAGAGGAATCTTGTGTATACAAGAGGGTTAGTGGGAGCAAGATCGCATTCTAAGTACTATATGCAGATGCCATTCTACTAATAGGAGATGATGTGGGAATGCTCGATTACGTGAAAGCTTGGCTTTCGGGTAATTTCTCCATGAAAGACTTGGGAGAAGAAACCTATATTCTTGGGATTCGACTCTACTGGGATAGATCAAGAGAATGATAAGTTTTTCCTAAGCCCTCTATATAGATTAGATCTTAAAGAGGGTTCCTTATGATGCGACATGGAATAAAACTGACCTTGAAGATGTGTCCTCATAGTGAGGAACAATGAAAGGAAATGAGTTATATAACATATGATTCAGCAGTGGGTAGCCTTACATATGCTTTATTGTGTACGAGACCTGACATTGCGCATGCTGGGAGCGTGGTAAGTAGGTTTCTGCCAACCTGGGCTTGGGAACATTAGACCGCCATAAAGAACATTCTCAAGTACTTTAGAAGGACTAGAGATCTGGTTCTTATATATGGTTGTGGAGAACTGAATGTGATGGGATTCAGTGTATTGGACTTCCAAGGACAGAAAGACGATTCTATGTGTACTTCTGGCTACATTTACTCTTAATGGAGGAGCAGTATCTTGGCATAGTGCCAAGTGTAGCGCGACTGCTGGTTCCACCTATAAGGCTGAGTATAAAGCATCCTCGGAGGCCTCCAAAGGAAGGATTTAGAAGTTACTGGGTAAACTTCGCGTAACACCTTGTGCTGCGCTGACAGAGCGGTAGCTCAGGCCTAGGGACCAAGGTTTCACAACAGTACCAAACATATTGAGAGAGTATCATCTCGTAAGAGAATTTGTTCGCAAAGAGATACATTGTGCTGCATAGCGTAGAGTCAGCCGACTACGTAGCTGATCCACTGACCAAGCCACATTCTCAGATTAGCTTGGAGCGTAATCTGGAGAACATGGGTATTAGATACCATAATGTGTGGCATTGAGTACAAGTGGGAGATTGTTGGGAGTATGCCCTCGAATGCCACTCAGAGGATGATTGAGTGAGGGCATTGTACTTGTAATTATGTAAATCACTAATATAAGGCAATGGATGTTTCTTTATTTATCGGTAGTTACCGCATTCCTAACTCATAAATATACATATAGAAACTAGTCCGTGTATTTGAAAGCAAAACATTCCACTCCTTATCGGATAAGGGGGTCGGCACTGGAATGGTTTATAGCTCAAATACTTAATCGCTCGCAAGTCAATGAAACTTGAC
This sequence comes from Orobanche coerulescens, assembly GCA_033398695.1. Taxonomy (NCBI): domain Eukaryota; kingdom Viridiplantae; phylum Streptophyta; class Magnoliopsida; order Lamiales; family Orobanchaceae; genus Orobanche; species Orobanche coerulescens. The sequence goes on along the minus strand of CM065813.1, from coordinate 125,229,428 downwards.
TGGGCTTTAAGTTTATGTAAAGACTTGTATGACGTGTTCTTTGACATAGAGAGTGCCTGTCGAACGCTAATGGTTAGTGGGATCACACGTTATAGGTATGCTAATTGGATTAGTATACTCGAACCGACTCACCCTCGATTCGTCACACGGATTTCACTCCGGGACACCAATGACGGAATCGAAAGGTTGTGATAGGTATTCGTGAATCTTCGACTTGAGGATTTAGTAGGAATGTGCTTGTGACGTCAAGATTTTCATTAGAGTAGTTTGACCACGTAAACCTAAGACGGGGTCAACCTCGACGTGCATCTTGACGGGCAAGTAGCAGGTCCTACTGAATACCAAGAAAGAATTCTTTCTCCCGTTAGTGAGCGAGTTATATGTCCTATGCGGTTATTGGCAGATGAGATCATAAGTCTTTGGCCAAAGCATTGGAGCTAGTTGTATTAGATACACGATACTCGATGATCTCGATTTGCATTAACGCATGCATAGCGTCAAGCACAGATAGGGTTTGACTGACCGTGACCCTATAACTTGATCGGGACATTTGAAGAAGGGTTTATACGTATACTGGTATTCATGACAGAATGGTTCTTGAATGATCCCAATCATTCATTCTCAGTTGGGGTACAATGTAGGCCGCCAGGCTGGCTAGGTGGTGCTACTACTCTTTGGTTCCTCCCATTGCTGACTGAGACGGACCTACCGAGTCGCGCATAAAGATTGACGACGGAATTAATCAAGCTAATTCTCTCATTATGTGTATTAGATATCGATATCTAAATTTGGGACATTAGATGTCTAAATCGATTTATCGATAAATTAATTTACGCCTAATGAATTAAATATATCACGGGTGATTAATTTAATTCATAGATATAATTATTTCTTGGAGAAATTAATTATCTTATAATGTATTTGATATGATGAAATTAATTGGATTAATTAAACTATAAATACATCGGGACGGAATCGAGTTTATCTGTTTGGACTCTCGGGAGTCCGAAACGAACCGAACTCATCCGTTTCTCCATGATCCGCCCCCTATTTCTAGCCACCTTCCTTTCGGACTCTTGTCTCCATTCTTTAATGGATGATAATTGTGGAGGTGGGGTTGATTCTCATTTCATGAGTTGTGACATGTGAAGAAGTATTGAATAAAAAGGAAAAAGACTTCATCTCACCAACACTTGACGATTCATACGTGATTTGTATTAGTTGGGGTAAGAGAGGTTGAAGGAGAGAGATAAAAGAACTTAGAGTTCATTTCATGGTGTTCATACTCATCTCCATCTTCTTCACTAACATCTTCTTCATTTTTGTTCTTGAGTTTTCTTGGAGAAAATTCAAGATATATTGAGAGAGAGAGAGAGATTATACACTTAGAGTGTAATAATAAAAAGCTTCATCACCTAGCTCTAGATGTATCCTCGGAGGATAGCAAGGTGTTGTCATTCCGTCTGCTTTCTCCGGCGCGTGGCAAGTAGAGACGCGGTGCTTTCAAGGCTGATCATTCAAGAGCTGGGAGCGGATTGAATTGCAGAGAGATCGCCTAAAGATTGGGGAATAGCTCAAGAGAAGGAATCCATCTAAGCAACGGACTAAAAGGGTGAGTTTCAATATCTCTTGTGAATTCGTTTGATATTCGTATATACGTAGCTCGATCGATCCTCGTAGGGATTCGGATCGAATTGGTTTTCATTTTACCGCTTCCACTGGGCGTTCGATTTAGGCACCGAATCCCAACAAGACAGCGCGAGGAACGGACCCAAAGACTTGATGTCTCTTTCTTCCCAACATTATGCTATCAAACCCACTCGCCGTGTCGGTTCACACTTATCTCTTTAGAACCGGTGCTAGAGCGCGAGTACCAAAAGATCTAGTCACATTCCCACAAGAATTTGCACGATGTCCTTCTTGCCCACATTCAAAACAAGTCACGTAAGGAATGGGACAATCACGTCGAATATGCCTCGCCGACCACAATTATAGCACTTCTTTGATGCGTCCAAACAGCTTGATGTTGTCCGGAACTTCTATCCACCTCGATAAGGATTTGGAGGTTTCGTAGATGAATAAAATGAAGACTGGCCCTTGCGGGGCCCCCCACTCTTGTTTTCCGAGAAGTTAACGGACACTTTCTGCTTCTTTGCCTCCATCGATTTCTCCACCATTGCCTCTTTCATGTCGTAGGCCAGACTTTGTCTTGATACTGCCGCAACATAGTACACTCGAATCCATACATGTACCGCTGAATTTCGGCTTCATCCGCATATCGAAATGAAAAATCTTCTCCGCCTCCGTCCCGACCAAGTGTCGCACAAGTCACCGATGATTAAAAGTCTTGATTATGTCTCACATGGATGCTTCAACTCGTGGTGAGAAAACTCTCGGATTTTTGCCTCTCTAATCGGACGAGGACAATATTATGCTTCCATCATTAGCTTGAATTCCATCCAACAAGATTATGATCCTCGTGTCGAATAGCTTCCCACTACCAAAAGCCTCCCAAATGTAAAAATACCGGGCACAGAACTTTCCGGTCCTCGGGACGCTTAATTCCCGCAAATATCTTCTCTAACTCCTTTAGCTGATCCCATGTAAGTGCCTCACAGAACTGGCCAAATTTTGGCGGGTGCAATTTGACTACTTCAAGAAGCCATCTCTGCCTCCCGATTATCCTCGTTATGCTGCTGTCCCATCGCCGTCTGTATGCGGTCAACCACCTGATCGAACTGGTTTATCTGAGCCACCAACTGTTGAAGCACTCCCGGCATGTTAGGGTTTACGTTGTCATTCGCTGATCCCTTCTCTCCTCCAGAATGAGAATCGGTTCGACTAGTCGATAATTCTGGGGTAGTTGCTGAATCCTCTTGTCTTACATTACCACGTCCGCGTCCACGACCGCGCGTCGCCCACGATCAAGGCGTCGCGTCCACGACCGCGTCCGCGTCCACGTCCTCCCCTCAACATACTGTAAACACAATTACTTAATATCCAGGGAAAAATTTTCAAAAATAAAGCCCGCCAATATTCACAAAAATAGAAATTAAGTAAAACGGTAGTATAAGAGATTAGGAGACTTACAACCACGGTCCACATGACGACGCTGGCTGAACAGTGATGTTACGAACGACCCATAAATCAAATAATGTAAACAGACCCAACTAAGACCCGACTGCCAAGATATCCATGAATCTGAGCTCCGATACCAAAATCTGTAACACCCCGAGATATTCGGAATAATTACAGCACCGTAAACCCTTTAAGTAAGGATTTACAAGGCTAATTAGAAGAAATGTAAATAAAATACAACAGTACCATAAAGTTCAGAATACAAAACCGGTTTCAACTGATACAATAGAGTTCATTAATACAACCATATCGAAATATTATTAAGACACACGTACTCGAGTACTGGAATAATTCAAAAGACAAATCACAATGAACATCACTGAGCCCCTTCGTCGTCACGTCAGTACTGTGGCTGTTTTCCCGCTCCACGACTACCTGAACATCAAAACTAATGTCCACCCCCGAAGGGGTTAGCAAAACGATGCTAGTATAAGTATCATATTAAACAAATCGAATATGCAACAACAATGCGTAACACAATACAAATCACGGACTTCCGCTACCGGAATCCAACAATACGAATCCACAAGATTCCATTAACACAGTATGGGTATTCCAATGATCCAGCACCCTCAGCATAGATCCCAAGATGATCCCGTCGGACCAACACGAGGTGGAAAAACCCGTCCAATGATCCAGCGCCCTCAGCATAGATCCCAAGATGATCCCGTCGGACCAACACGAGGTGGACATCCGATCCAGACACCTCAACATAGATCGTACAACATACACAAACACAACTCATGCATACATATATGCAAAATCGCTATGTCCATCAACATGAACATACAAACACTCGATAACGAATATCATGAAAATTCAATAAAATAAATCCCATGTTCAACAACATGAATAAACCACATGCATGCTCAAAATACCAACATGAACAAATTACGATACTTGCATCAAAGATGGCAAGAACTAATCACTCTGGTGATCTCAACACTCTCGAAGGTCGCCTCCTTCGATCAAACGTAGCAAGCTTGAACCTTAACAAAAGAAATAATATAGAAATCATGTCATGTCGTACGAATGTCTAACAATCCGATCTAAGGCCGAAAGCTCTTAAAATGTAATCTGCCTGAACTACTTAGCATACGCTAAGTATTCTACGTAACGTGCGTTAAGCCTGCTCGTTAGCGTATGTAAACGATGAAGTCTAGCATACGCTTGTTAGGAGTATGCCCTCGAATGCCACTCAGAGGATGTTGAGTGATGGCATTGTACTTGTTATTATGTAAATCATCAATATAAGGCAATGGATGTTTCTTTATTTACTGGTAGTTACTGGCATTCCTAACTCGTAAATATTTATGTAGAAACTAGTCCGCGTATTTGAGAGCAAAACGTTCCACTCCTTATTGGATAAGGGGGTCGGCACGGGAAAGGTTTATAGCTCAAATACTTAATCGTTCGCAAGTCAATGAAACTTGACTGGGCGTTAAGTTTATGTGAAGACTTGTATGACGTGTTCTTTGACAAGGAGAGTGCCTGTCGAACACTAATGGTTAGTGGGAGCACACGTTATAGGTATGCTAATTGGATTAGTATACTCGAACCGACTCACCCTCGATTCATCACACGGATTTCACTCAGGGACAGTCAATGATGGAATCGAAAGGTTGTGATAGGTATTCGTGAACCTTCGACTTGAGGATTTAGTAGGGATGTGCTTGTGATGTCAAGATTTTCATTAGAGTAGTTCGACCCTATAAACTGGAAGGCGGGGGTCAACCTCGACGTGCATCTTGATGGGCAAGTAGCAGTTCCTACTGAATACCAAGATAGAATTCTTTCTCCTGTTAGTGAACGGTTATATGTCGATGCGATTATTGGCATTAGATCATAAGTCTTTGGCCAAAGCATCGAGCTAGTCAGATTAGATACATGAGAGCTCGATGATCTCGGTTGCATTAACGCATGCATAGCGTCAAGCAGATGGGGTTTGATCGACCGTGACCCTATAACTTGATCGGGACATTTGAAAGAAGGGTTTACACGTATACCGGTATTCACGATGAATGGTTCTTGAATGATCCCAATCATTAGTTCTCGGTTGGGTACAGCAGTAGCCGCCAGGCTGGCTAGGTGGTGCTACTACTCTTTGGTTCCTCCCATTCCTGACTAAGACGGACCTACCGAGTTGTGCAATAGGATTGGCGAGCTAATTCTCTCATTATGAATATTAGATATTGGATATCTAATTTTGGAACATTGGATGTTTAAATCAATTTATTGGATAAATTGATTTACGGCCTAATGAATTAAATAAATTACTGGGTGATTAATTCAATTCATGTATATAATTATTTCTTGGAGAAATTAATTATATTATTTTGTATTTGATATGTTTAATTAATTGGATTAATTAATCGATATAAATACATCGATACGGAATCGGAGTTTATCTGTTTAGACCCTCGGGAGTCCGAAACGAACCGAACTCGTCCGATTTCTAGCATGGGCCGCCCCCCACATTCCACCCACCTTCCTTGTGGACTCTTGTTCCATTCTTTAATGGATTATGATTGATATGGTGGGGTTAGATGTTAGGAGTATACCCTCGAATGCCACTCAGAGGATGTTGAGTGAGGGCATTATACTTGTTATTATGTAAATCATCAATATAAGGCAATGGATGTTTTCTTTATTTACTGGTAGGTACTGGCATTCCTAACTCGTAAATATACATAAAGAAACTAGTCCGTGTATTTGAGAGCAAAACGTTCCACTCCTTATTGGATAAGGGGGTCGGCACTGGAAAGGTTTATAGCTCAAATACTTAATCGTTCGCAAGTCGATGAAACTTGACTGGGTGTTAAGTTTATGAGAAGACTTGTATGAGCTTTGACAAGGAGAGTGCCTGTCGAACACTAATGGTTAGTGGGAGCACACGTTATAGGTATGCTAATTGGATTAGTATACTCGAACCGACTCACCCTCGATTCATCACACGGATTTCACTCCGGGACAGTCAATGATGGAATCGAAAGGTTGTGATAGGTATTAGTGAACCTTCGACTTGAGGATTTAGTAGGTATGTGCTTGTGACGTCAAGATTTTCATTAGAGTAGTTCGACTCTATAAACCGGAAGACGGGGGTCAACCTCGACGTGCATCTTGATGGGCAAGTAGCAGGTCCTACTGAAATCCAATATAGAATTCTTTCTCCTGTTAGTGAACGGGTTATATGTCCTATGCGGTTATTGGCAGATGAGATCATAAGTCTTTGGCCAAAGCATTGGAGCTAGCTGCATTAGATACACGAGAGCTCGATGATCTCGATTTGCATTAACGCATGCATAGCGTCAAGTACAGATGGGGTTTGACTGACCGTGACCCTATAACTTGATCGGGACATTAGAAAGAAGGGTTTATACGTATACTGGTATTCACGACAGAATCGTTCTTGAATGATCCCAATCATTCGTTCTCAGTCGGGGTACAGTGTAGGCCACCAGGCTGGCTAGGTGGTGCTACTACTCTTTGGTTCCTCTCATTACTGACTGAGACGGACCTACCGAGTCGCGCATTAGGATTGACGATGGAATGAATCGAGCTTAATCTCTCATTATGAATATTTGATATTGGATATCTAATTTGGGACATTGTATGTCTAAATCGATTTATTGGATAAATTGATTGACGGCCTAATGGATTAAATAAATTACTGGGTGATTAATTTAATTCGTGAACATAATTATTTCTTGGAGAAATTAATTATGTTATCATGTATTTGATATGATTAATTGATTGGATTAATTAATCGATACAAATACATCGGAACGGAATCGGAGTTTATCTGTTTGGACTCTCGGGAGTCCGAAACGAACCGAAATCGTCCGATTTCTTCTAGAGGCCGGCCCCCACCTTGATTTCTTACCTTGATCATAGTCTTGTTTTCTTGTTAGAAGACTTTTGACATATGAGATTTCATATCTCTTGTAATAAGGGAGAAGGAGATTTTGGGAGACATTATCTTTTTGAAGACCAAAATAAAAACTCTCCTTCTCTTCTCCTTGCACACACTCACGGCAGATTCATTAAAGAAAGAGGGAAGAGAAAACTTTGTTTTGTGTTCATTCACATTTTCTTAGAGAAAAATTATTGAGAGATATATTATACACTTAGAGTGTAATAATAAAAGCTTCATCACTTGATTCTAGCCGTAACCTTATAGGTTAATCAAGTGTTGTTATTCCAGTCATTTTTCCGGTGCGTGGCAAGTAGAGACGCAGTGCTTTCGGCGTTGGATCGTTCAAGGGCTTGGAGCGGATCGGATACATAGAGATCAAGCAAAGCTTGGGAATAGCTCAAGAGAAGGTTATCCATCTAATCAACGTACTACAAGGGTGAGTTTCTATATCTCTTGTGAATTCGTTTTTGATATTCGTATATACGTAGCTCAATCGATCCTCGTAGGATTCAGATCGAATTAATTTACATTTTACCGCTTCCACTGGGCCTTCATTTTAGGCACCAAATTGATTTATTGGAATACTTGTGATCGACCGAATTATTTTGATCGTTTTCATATTACCGATTGTGTGAATCGATTTGATCGGTTCATATTATTGATTGGATCAATGTATCTCTACGCTTTCCATTTATTTAGTATTTATTGGATGAATGCTTTGGAATGGGAATGTGGTTCGTGGACTTAGTTTTTGAATCGTTCGTTTTATTCGATTGGGTTGTAAAGGCCGTTTTGAGCCTATTTATTTTACTAGAAAAAATTTATATCTAGGATGCAATTTTCAATGTAGAATTCATATGTAATGACGAAGGCCGGAGGAAGATCCATTTCGAGAAGACGAAGATTCAAGACGAAGACTTATAATTAGATTACGGAGTTTTTGTTTTCTAGGAACGGTCCATGAACCACATGTTGGTAGCAACTAGGTTGTGAATGGTTGTTTCATATTGTATGAATGCCACAAATGCGCTTAAACGAATAATGTGCAAAGTGTAACGTTAATCGCGAAAATTCTCCCACGATAAATTATTAAGTTTATAAGGTTTCAAGGTTTTCCTTCCCTCCATCGAGTTTTCGGGAAATTGAATTCCAAACCGGATGTGCTATGCTTCCGAGTTATCGGGGTAGTCGTTCGGGGAGGACGGATAAATTACCAGGAGCGCATTGGATGCCTTCGGTTGGAGCAAATTTTATCCCTAGATTACCTGATAAGTTGCGGATAAGATTCAATTGTGAAACTGATTTGCATCGATGGTATAAACTTAATTTGTTCACGAACCATAGAAACCGTATAGGTTGAGGGGAGTGAACAAGGGGAAAAAGAAGATCGAATCATCCATTAGATGGGTTGGTGTTGGACACCACTTTATGAAAATTAATAGACTAGAAACCTGTTCGGTTGCCCTCTATTAAGATTTAAAAAGAACTCGATCACCACTATGAAGTAGAGCGACGGTACTTCCGGATTTCACATGGGAGTGTGTTATTCCGATAAAAATAGTGGGAGCTGGGTAACAAGAATAGAAAAGACCTTGATTCTATACTCAGAACATAATTGAATGAGTCACTAATTAATCTATCGTACTTAATGCAGACTCAAATCTCAATATGACAATGAATCCACTCGCAATTCTACTCGAAAAGAACACCTTAATGGGACCTAACTTTGTGGATTGGCTCCGCAATCTGATGATTGTCCTTAGTATAGAGGCACTGGGATACGTCTTGGAGACGGACATTCCGGCGCCTCCTGTGCGGACCCGAGCCAATCAGGAAGAGATTGAAAACCACGAAAAGTGGGTTAAGGATGACGTGAAAGTCCGTGCTTATAGGATGGCTTCCATGTCTAATTAGCTTCAGAGAGCTCATGAGAAAATGACTTCTGCTTGGCAGATTCTATCTCACTTAACCAAACTTTATGGTGAGCACAGCAGAACTGCTAGATATGAGATATCCAAGCAACTGTTTGGTGCAAGGATGAAGGAAGGTGAGAAGGTTGGGGAACACGTCCTAAAAATGATATCCATGATCGAGAGATTAGAGGCTCTTGATTTTAAAATGGATACTTCTCTCCAAACCGACCTTATCCTATAGTCTCTCCCTGATTCCTTCTCACAGTTTGTTATGAACTTCAACTGCAATGAGATTGCATGTAATTTAGCTGGGCTAATGAACAAACTTGTGACTGCTCAGTCTCAGATGAAGACTCCGTGGATGAAGGAGTCTTCTCTTGTGATTTCTTCTGGACCTCGGAGGTCTAAGAACAAGAAGAAAAAGACCAAGAAGCAAACTGGACCACAAGTTAAGGACCTTAAGGGTAAGGGCAAGGCCCCGATGGTTCTGAAGAACAAGAAGAAGAAGGATGCTTGTCTGAAGTGCGGTGAGCTGGGCCACTGGGCTAGACACTATCCAATTCTTCATGGCACTTCAGGTACAGAACTTTTAGTTTTGGAAATAAATTGTTCTGCTACTGTATTTTCTACTTCATGGATACTGGATTCTGGTGCTAGTTCTCATATTTGTACCGTGAATCAGGATCTGGAACAAAGTAGGAAGCTTGGAGCTGCAGAAGTTATGATCACAGTCGGAAGCGGGCATAGTGTCGAGGCGACCGACATAGGATCACTTCTTTTGGGTTTAGAATCCGGCTTTGTTTTGACTTTAGAAGATGTACTTGTTTTGCCCAAGGGGCACAAAAACATTATATCCATTCCGGTCATGGACCGAGAAGGCTTTTCATTTTTCATTGGTGATGGTTCCTGCAAAATTTATTTTAGAAATAAACTAGTGGGTACTGCTACATTGTTGAATGGATTGTATCATCTAAATATCAGCAACAAAGTAGTTGTGAATACTATGACTAGAAAACGTGGTAGGGATGAAACCAATCAAGTTTTGAAATGGCATCTTAGACTTGGTCATGTTGGTCAGACCAAGGTTTACAAGATGGAAAAAGATGGACTTATGGGTCCATTGGGAACAGATCCCTTTCCTACTTGTGAATCTTGCCTTAAAGGTAAAATGACTAAGTCCCCCTTCACAGGGACATTTGAAAGAGCCGCTGATAAACTAGGATTAATCCATACCGATGTATGTGGTGCTTTGGAAGCAGCACGTGACGGATATCAATATATTGATATGGTTGGCGCTCAGATCATAATGCCGATCGCCATCGAAGCATATTAATCGCCGCACAACATATTGAAGATATGAAAGTCTAAAAATATAGATATTGGATATTCGGTCGAAAATCTAGCCCCGAATTGTCGTCGGACGATTTTTTGGATAAAAAGGGTAATCTGGCCGAGAGTGACTCGATCGTGTCCTGGGTGACTCTGTCGTGTCCAGCAGTCTGGCCTAGTCACTGTGAGGCAGACTCGACCGTGTCCTGGGTGACTCGGTCGTGTCCCTCAGTCTGGCCAAGTCACTGCCAGGCAGACCCGACCGTGTCTGGAGACACGGGCCGTGCCTGGCCGGCAGCTGCCGATCGTGACTCGGCCATGCCAGGCCTGTCTGCCGGAAAGCTGCCGAGGGTGACTCCGCCAGGCAGCCCATTTTCGCCCCGGCTCGATTTTTCCGTGTATTCTTAAAAATTAATCTCCCGCATATTAAATTGGATTTAATATGATTAAAATGATTTATGGTATTTCATTTTATAAGGGAAATTTGAGTAATTGGAATATTTATGGTCGACCGAATTATTTTGAACGTTATCATATTACCGATTGTGTGAATCGATTGGATCGGTTCGTATTGTTGATTGGATCAATGTATCTCTACACTTTCCATTTATATAGTATTTATTGGATGAATGTTTTTTAATGGGGATGTGGTTCGTGGACTTAGTTTTGAATCATTCGTTTTATTCGATTGGGTTGTAAAGGCCGTTTTGAGCCTATTTCTTTTACTAGAAATGTTTGTATCTAGGATGCAATTTTTGATGTAAAATTTATATGTAATGACGAAGACCGGAGGAAGATCCGTTTCGAGAAGACGAAGATTCAAGACGAAGACTTGTAATTAGATTACGAAGTTTTTATTTTCTAGGAACGGTCCATGAACCACATGTTGGTAGCAACTAGGTTGTGAATGGTTGTTTCATATTGTATGAATGCCACAAACGCGCTTAACTGATTAATGTGCAAAGTGTAACGTTAATCGCGAAAATTCTCCCACGACAAATTATTAAGTTTATAAGGTTTCAAGGTTTTCCTTCCCTCCATCGAGCTTTCGGGAAATTGAAATCCAAACCGGGTGTGCTATGCTTCCGAGTTATCGGGGTAGTCGTTCGGGGAGGACGGATAAATTACCGGGAGCGCATTGGATGCCTTCGGTTGGAGCAAATTTTATCCCTAGAAACCTGATAGGTTGCCGGATAAGATTCAATTGTGAAACTGATTTACGTCGATGGTATAAACTCAACTTGTTCACGAACCATAGAAATCGTATAGGTTGAGGGGAGTGAACAAGGGGAAAAAGAAGATCGAATCATCCATTAGATGGGTTGGTGTTGGACACCACTTTATGAAAATTAATAGACTAGAAACCTGTTCGGTTGCCCTCTATTAAGATTTATAAAGATCTCGATCACCACTATGAAGTAGAGCGACGATACTTCCGGATTTCACATGGGAGTGTGTTGTTCCGATAAAAATAGTGGGAGCTGGGTAACAAGAATAGAAAAGACCTTAATTCTATACTCAGGACATAATTGAATGAGTCACTATTTAATCTATCATACTTAATGCAGACATAACTCTCAATATGACAATGAATCCACTCACAATTCTACTCGAAAAGAACACCTTGAACGGACCTAACTTTGTGGATTGGCTCCGCAACCTGATGATAGTCCTCAGAATAGAGGCACTGGGATACGTCTTAGAGACGGACATTCCGGCGCCTCCTGTGCGGACTAGAGCCAATCAGGAAGAGATTGAAACCATGAAAAGTGGGTTAAGGATGACCTGAAAGTCCATGCTTATATGATGGCTTCCATGTCTAATGAGCTTCATAGATCTCATGAAAAAATGACTTATGCTAGGCAGATTCTATCTTACTTAACCGAACTTTATGGTGAGCACAGCAGAACTGCTAGATATGAGATATCCAAGCAACTGTTTGGTTCAAGGATGAAGGAAGGTGAGAAGGTTGGGGAACACGTCCTCAAAATGATATCCATGATCGAGAGATTGGAGGCTCTTGATTTTAAAATGGATACTTCTCTCCAAAACGACCTTATCCTTCAGTCTCTCCCTGATTCCTTCTCATAGTTTGTTATGAACATCAACTGCAATGAGATTGCATGTAACTTAGCTGGGCTAATGAACAAACTGGTGACCGCTCGCCTCGATGAAGACTTCATGATGAAGGAGTCTGCCCTTGTGATTTCTTCTGGACTTCGGAAGTCTAAGAATAAGAAGAAAAAGATCAGGAAGCGGGCTGGACCTCAAGCTAAGGACTTTTAAGGAAAGGGCAAGGCCCCGATGGTTCCAAAAGGCAAGAAGAAGAAGGACGCTTGTTTCAAGTGCGGTGAGCTGGGCCACTGGACTAGAGACTGTCCGATTCTTCATGGCGCTGTGCATGTAACTTTTAGTTTTGGAAACAAATTGTTCGCCATCGTATTTTCTACTTCTGATATCGGATTCTGGTGCTAGTTCTCATATTTGTACCGTGAGTCAGGATCTGGAACAAAGTAGGAAGCTTGGAGCTGGAGAAGTTATGATCATAGTCAGAAGCGGGCATAGTGTCGAGGCAACCGACATAGGATCACTTCTTTTGGGTTTAGAATCCGGCTTTGTTTTGACTTTAGAAGATATACTTGTTTTGCCCAGGGGACATAAAAACATTGTATCCATTCCGGTCATGGACCGAAAAGGCTTTTCATTTTTCATTGGTGATGGTTCCTGCAAAATTTATTTCAGAAATAAACTAGTGGGGTACTGCTACATTGTTAAATGGATTGTATCATCTAAATCTCAGCAACAAAGTAGTTGTGAATACTATGACTAAAAAACGTGGTAGGGATGAAACCAATCAAGTTTTGAAATGGCGTCTTAGACTTGGTTATGTTGGTCAGACCAAGGTTTACAAATGGAAAAAGATGGACTTATGGGTCCATTGGGATCAGATCCTTTTCCTACTTGTGAATCTTGCCTTAAAGGCAAAATGACCAAGTCCCCCTTCACAGGGAATTTTGAAAGAGCCGCTGATAAACTAGGATTAATCCATACTGACATATGTGGTGCTTTAGAAGCAGCACGTGACGGATATTAGTACTTCATTACGTTTACAAATGGTCATACTAGGTATGGTTGTGTATACTTAATGAAACATAAAACCGAGGCCTTTGACATATTCCATGAATTTGAGGCCCTAATCGAGAAATAAACTGGTAATCATATCAAAGCACTTCGGTCGGACCGAGGTGGCGAGTATATGAGTACGGAGTTTGATGAGTTCCTTAAGGAACATGGAATAGTTTCACAACTAACACCTGCAGGTACTCCTAATTTAAATGGTGTGTCAGAAAGAAGGAACCAGACCTTGTTGAACATGGTCAATTCCATGCCGGGCTATACCGACTTACCGATTTACCTATGGGGGTATGCACTCCTAATCGCCGCTTATATCTTGAACAGATGTCCTTCTAAATCCGTTCCTAAAACTCCACATGAGATGTGGGAGGCAGGAAACCAAGTCTTAATCATATTAGGATTTGGGGATGTCCCGCCTATGTCAAGAAGACTAAGGTGAAAAAGTTGGAAGCTAGGTCCGCGAAGGGACATTTCATTGGACTCCCATCTGAGACGATGGTATATCTATTCTACATGCCCGAAGATCGAAAGATCGTTGTTGCTTTACAAGCACACTTCCTGGAAGATGAGTTCATTCAGGAAGGCGGAGCAGGTAGAAGTACTTCTTTAGAAGAATATAATGAAACTCCTCGGGAGACACCTGTGCAAGAAACTGGAACCAAACCTTCTGAAACACAAGTACAACCACATCGTAGGTCTAGTAGGGTGTTTCCATCACCTGAGAGGTATAGTTTTATGCACTTGGAGGAACTGGGTTTCCTCGAGGTTCCAAGTGATAAACAAGAGACCGACCCGCGACCAATGACCTAGCAATGGTGGATGTAGACTCCATGAAATGGACTGTAGCAGTCTTCATGTAGTTGGGACCTTCGTTTTGACAAGGCAGTCAAAGAGTTTGACTTCGTGCAAAATGAAGAGGAATCTTGTGTATACAAGAGGGTTAGTGGGAGCAAGATCGCATTCTAAGTACTATATGCAGATGCCATTCTACTAATAGGAGATGATGTGGGAATGCTCAGTTCTGTGAAAGCTTGGCTTTCGGGTAATTTCTCCATGAAAGACTTGGGAGAAGAAACCTATATTCTTGGGATTCGACTCTACTGGGATAGATCGAAGAGAATGATAAGTTTTTCCTAAGCCCTCTATATAGATTAGATCTTAAAGAGGGTTCCTTATGATGCGACATGGAATAAAACTGACCTTGAAGATGTGTCCTCATAGTGAGGAACAATGAAAGGAAATGAGTTATATAACATATGATTCAGCAGTGGGTAGCCTTACATATGCTTTATTGTGTACGAGACCTGACATTGCGCATGCTGGGAGCGTGGTAAGTAGGTTTCGGGCTAACCCAGTTTGGGAACATTAGACCGCCATAAAGAACATTCTCAAGTACTTTAGAAGGACTAGAGATCTGGTTCTTATATATGGTTGTGGAGAACTGAATGTGATGGGATTCAGTGTATTGGACTTCCAAGGACAGAAAGACGATTCTATGTGTACTTCTGGCTACATTTACTCTTAATGGAGGAGCAGTATCTTGGCATAGTGCCAAGTGTAGCGCGACTGCTGGTTCCACCTATAAGGCTGAGTATAAAGCATCCTCGGAGGCCTCCAAAGGAAGGATTTAGAAGTTACTGGGTAAACTTCGCGTAACACCTTGTGCTGCGCTGACAGAGCGGTAGCTCAGGCCTAGGGACCAAGGTTTCACAACAGTACCAAACATATTGAGAGAGTATCATCTCGTAAGAGAATTTGTTCGCAAAGAGATACATTGTGCTGCATAGCGTAGAGTCAGCCGACTACGTAGCTGATCCACTGACCAAGCCACATTCTCAGATTAGCTTGGAGCGTAATCTGGAGAACATGGGTATTAGATACCATAATGTGTGGCATTGAGTACAAGTGGGAGATTGTTGGGAGTATGCCCTCGAATGCCACTCAGAGGATGATTGAGTGAGGGCATTGTACTTGTAATTATGTAAATCACTAATATAAGGCAATGGATGTTTCTTTATTTACTGGTAGTTACTGGCATTCCTAACTCATAAATATACATATAGAAACTAGTCCGTGTATTTGAAAGCAAAACATTCCACTCCTTATTGGATAAGGGGGTCGGCACTGGAATGGTTTATAGCTCAAATACTTAATCGTTCGCAAGTCAATGAAACTTGACTGGGCTTTAAGTTTATGTAAAGACTTGTATGACGTGTTCTTTGACATAGAGAGTGCCTGTCGAACGCTAATGGTTAGTGGGATCACACGTTATAGGTATGCTAATTGGATTAGTATACTCGAACCGACTCACCCTCGATTCGTCACATGGATTTCACTCCGGGACAGTCAATGACGGAATCGAAAGGTTGTGATAGGTATTCGTGAATCTTCGACTTGAGGATTTAGTAGGAATGTGCTTGTGACGTCAAGATTTTCATTAGAGTAGTTTGACCCTGTAAACCGGAAGACGGGGGTCAACCTCGACGTGCATCTTGACGGGCAAGTAGCAGGTCCTACTGAATACCAAGATAGAATTCTTTCTCCCGTTAGTGAGCGAGTTATATGTCCTATGCGGTTATTGGCAGATGAGATCATAAGTCTTTGGCCAAAGCATTGGAGCTAGTTGTATTAGATACACGACAGCTCGATGATCTCGATTTGCATTAACGCATGCATAGCGTCAAGCACAGATAGGGTTTGACTGACCGTGACCCTATAACTTGATCGGGACATTTGAAGAAGGGTTTATACGTATACTGGTATTCATGACAGAATGGTTCTTGAATGATCCCAATCATTCATTCTCAGTTGGGGTACAATGTAGGCCGCCAGGCTGGCTAGGTGGTGCTACTACTCTTTGGTTCCTCCCATTGCTGACTGAGACGGACCTACCGAGTCGCGCATAAAGATTGACGACGGAATTAATCAAGCTAATTCTCTCATTATGTGTATTAGATATTGGATATCTAAATTTGGGACATTAGATGTCTAAATCGATTTATTGGATAAATTAATTTACGGCCTAATGAATTAAATATATCACTGGGTGATTAATTTAATTCATAGATATAATTATTTCTTGGAGAAATTAATTATCTTATAATGTATTTGATATGATGAAATTAATTGGATTAATTAAACTGTACAAATACATCGGGACGGAATTGGAGTTTATCTGTTTGGACTCTCGGGAGTCCGAAACGAACCGAACTCATCCGTTTCTCCATGATCCGCCCCCTATTTCTAGCCACCTTCCTTTCGGACTCTTGTCTCCATTCTTTAATGGATGATAATTGTGGAGGTGGGGTTGATTCTCATTTCATGAGTTGTGACATGTGAAGAAGTATTGAATAAAAAGGAAAAAGACTTCATCTCACCAACACTTGACGATTCATACGTGATTTGTATTAGTTGGGGTAAGAGAGGTTGAAGGAGAGAGATAAAAGAACTTAGAGTTCATTTCATGGTGTTCATACTCATCTCCATCTTCTTCACTAACATCTTCTTCATTTTTGTTCTTGAGTTTTCTTGGAGAAAATTCAAGATATATTGAGAGAGAGAGAGAGATTATACACTTAGAGTGTAATAATAAAAAGCTTCATCACCTAGCTCTAGATGTATCCTCGGAGGATAGCAAGGTGTTGTCATTCCGTTCGTTTCTCCGGCGCGTGGCAAGTAGAGACGCGGTGCTTTCGGCGTTGGATCATTCAAGAGCTGGGAGCGGATTGAATTGCAGAGAGATCGCCTAAAGATTGGGGAATAGCTCAAGAGAAGGAATCCATCTAAGCAACGGACTAAAAGGGTGAGTTTCAATATCTCTTGTGAATTCGTTTGATATTCGTATATACGTAGCTCGATCGATCCTCGTAGGGATTCGGATCGAATTGGTTTTCATTTTACCGCTTCCACTGGGCGTTCGATTTAGGCACCGAATCCCAACAGTACAGGCGCGGAGGAACGGACCCAGCACTTGATGTCTCTTTCTTCCCAACATTATGCTACTGAAACCCACTCTGCTGTGTCTGGTTCACACTTATCTCTTTAGGAACTGGTGCTAGAGCGCGAGTACCAAAAGATCTAGTCACATTCCCACAAGAATTTGCACGATGTCCTTCTTGCCCACATTCAAAACAAGTCACAGAAGGAATGGGACAATCACGTCGAATATGCCCTGCTCGACCACAATTATAGCACTTCTTTGATGCGTCCGAAACAGTTGATGTTGTCTGGAACTTCTTTCCACCTCGATAAGGATGTGGAGGTTTCGTAGATGAATAAAATGAAGACTGGCCCTTGCGGGGCCCACCACTCTTGTTTTCCGAGAAGTTACCGGACACTTTCTGCTTCTTTGCCTCCATCGATTTCTCCACCATTGCCTCTTTCATGTCGTAGGCCAGCACTTTGTCTTGATACTGTCGCAACATAGTACACTCGAATCCATACATGTACTGCTGAATTTCTGGCTTCATCTGCATATCGAAATGAAAAATCTTCTCCGCCTCCGTCCTGACCAAGTGTCGCACACAAGTCAGCTGATGATTAAAAGTCTTGATTATGTCTGTCACAGATGCTTCCGAACTCTGTGGTGAGAAAAACTCTCGGATTTTTGCCTCTCTAACTGGACGAGGACAATATTATGCTTCCATCATTAGCTTGAATTCCATCCAGTCAGCATTATGATCCTCAGGTCGAATAGCTTCCCACCAGTCAAAAGCCTCCCCAGTCAGAAAATACTGGGCAATAGGAACTTTCCGGTCCTCGGGACAGTTAATTCCCGCAAATATCTTCTCTAACTCCTTTAGCCAGTGATCCCATGTAAGTGCCTCAGCAGAACCGTCAAATTTTGGCGGGTGCAATTTGACTACTTCAGTAAGCCATCTGTCTCCCCGATTATCCTCGTTATGCTGCTGTCCCATCGCCGTCTGTATGCGGTCAACCACCTGATCGAACTGGTTTATCTGAGCCACCAACTGTTGAAGCACTCCCGGCATGTTAGGGTTTACGTTGTCATTCGCTGATCCCTTCTCTCCTCCAGAATGAGAATCGGTTCGACTAGTCGATAATTCTGGGGTAGTTGCTGAATCCTCTTGTCTTACATTACCACGTCCGCGTCCACGACCGCGTCCGCGTCCACGACCGCGTCCGCGTCCACGACCGCGTCCGCGTCCACGTCCTCCCCTCAACATACTGTAAACACAATTACTTAATATCCAGGGAAAAATTTTCAAAAATAAAGCCCGCCAATATTCACAAAAATAGAAATTAAGTAAAACGGTAGTATAAGAGATTAGGAGACTTACAACCACGGTCCACATGACGACGCTGGCTGAACAGTGATGTTACGAACGACCCATAAATCAAATAATGTAAACAGACCCAACTAAGACCCGACTGCCAAGATATCCATGAATCTGAGCTCCGATACCAAAATCTGTAAGACCCCGAGATATTCGGAATAATTACAGCACCGTAAACCCTTTAAGTAAGGATTTACAAGGCTAATTAGAAGAAATGTAAATAAAATACAACGATTACATAAAGTTCGAATACAAAACCGGTTTCAACCGATACAATAGAGTTCATTAATACAACCATATCGAAATATTATTAAGACACACGTACTCGAAATCGGAATAATTCAAAAGACAAATCACAATGAACATCACTGAGCCCCTTCGTCGTCACGTCAGTACTGTGGCTGTTTTCCCGCTCCACGACTACCTGAACATCAAAACTAATGTCCACCCCCGAAGGGGTTAGCAAAACGATGCTAGTATAAGTATCATATTAAACAAATCGAATATGCAACAACAATGCGTAACACAATACAAATCACGGACTTCCGCTACCGGAATCCAACAATACGAATCCACAAGATTCCATTAACACAGTATGGGTATTCCAATGATCCAGCACCCTCAGCATAGATCCCAAGATGATCCCGTCGGACCAACACGAGGTGGAAAAACCCGTCCAATGATCCAGCGCCCTCAGCATAGATCCCAAGATGATCCCGTCGGACCAACACGAGGTGGACATCCGATCCAGCGCCCTCAGCATAGATCGTACAACATACACAAACACAACTCATGCATACATATATGCAAAATCGCTATGTCCATCAACATGAACATACAAACACTCGATAACGAATATCATGAAAATTCAATAAAATAAATCCCATGTTCAACAACATGAATAAACCACATGCATGCTCAAAATACCAACATGAACAAATTACGATACTTGCATCAAAGATGGCAAGAACTAATCACTCTGGTGATCTCAACACTCTCGAAGGTCGCCTCCTTCGATCAAACGTAGCAAGCTTGAACCTTAACAAAAGAAATAATATAGAAATCATGTCATGTCGTACGAATGTCTAACAATCCGATCTAAGGCCGAAAGCTCTTAAAATGTAATCTGCCTGAACTACTTAGCATACGCTAAGTATTCTACGTAACGTGCGTTAAGCCTGCTCGTTAGCGTATGTAAACGATGAAGTCTAGCATACGCTTGTTAGGAGTATGCCCTCGAATGCCACTCAGAGGATGTTGAGTGATGGCATTGTACTTGTTATTATGTAAATCATCAATATAAGGCAATGGATGTTTCTTTATTTACTGGTAGTTACTGGCATTCCTAACTCGTAAATATTTATGTAGAAACTAGTCCGCGTATTTGAGAGCAAAACGTTCCACTCCTTATTGGATAAGGGGGTCGGCACGGGAAAGGTTTATAGCTCAAATACTTAATCGTCATAAGTCAATGAAACTTGGTAGGCGTTAAGTTTATGTGAAGACTTGTATGACGTGTTCTTTGACAAGGAGAGTGCCTGTCGAACACTAATGGTTAGTGGGAGCACACGTTATAGGTATGCTAATTGGATTAGTATACTCGAACCGACTCACCCTCGATTCATCACACGGATTTCACTCAGGGACAGTCAATGATGGAATCGAAAGGTTGTGATAGGTATTCGTGAACCTTCGACTTGAGGATTTAGTAGGGATGTGCTTGTGATGTCAAGATTTTCATTAGAGTAGTTCGACCCTATAAACTGGAAGGCGGGGGTCAACCTCGACGTGCATCTTGATGGGCAAGTAGCAGTTCCTACTGAATACCAAGATAGAATTCTTTCTCCTGTTAGTGAACGGGTTATATGTCGTATGCGATTATTGGCAGATTAGATCATAAGTCTTTGGCCAAAGCATTGGAGCTAGCTGTATTAGATACATGAGAGCTCGATGATCTCAGTTTGCATTAACGCATGCATAGCGTCAAGTACAGATGGGGTTTGACTGACCGTGACCCTATAACTTGATCGGGACATTTGAAAGAAGGGTTTACACGTATACTGGTATTCACGACAGAATGGTTCTTGAATGATCCCAATCATTAGTTCTCAGTTGGGGTACAGTGTAGGCCGCCAGGCTGGCTAGGTGGTGCTACTACTCTTTGGTTCCTCCCATTCCTGACTAAGACGGACCTACCGAGTTGTGCAATAGGATTGGCGAGCTAATTCTCTCATTATGAATATTAGATATTGGATATCTAATTTTGGAACATTGGATGTTTAAATCAATTTATTGGATAAATTGATTTACGGCATAATGAATTAAATAAATTACTGGGTGATTAATTCAATTCATGTATATAATTATTTCTTGGAGAAATTAATTATATTATTTTGTATTTGATATGTTTAATTAATTGGATTAATTAATCGATATAAATACATCGATACGGAATCGGAGTTTATCTGTTTAGACCCTCGGGAGTCCGAAACGAACCGAACTCGTCCGATTTCTAGCATGGGCCGCCCCCCACATTCCACCCACCTTCCTTGTGGACTCTTGTTCCATTCTTTAATGGATTATGATTGATATGGTGGGGTTAGATGTTAGGAGTATACCCTCGAATGCCACTCAGAGGATGTTGAGTGAGGGCATTATACTTGTTATTATGTAAATCATCAATATAAGGCAATGGATGTTTTCTTTATTTACTGGTAGGTACTGGCATTCCTAACTCGTAAATATACATAAAGAAACTAGTCCGTGTATTTGAGAGCAAAACGTTCCACTCCTTATTGGATAAGGGGGTCGGCACTGGAAAGGTTTATAGCTCAAATACTTAATCGTTCGCAAGTCGATGAAACTTGACTGGGTGTTAAGTTTATGAGAAGACTTGTATGAGCTTTGACAAGGAGAGTGCACATCGAACACTAATGGTTAGTGGGAGCACACGTTATAGGTATGCTAATTGGATTAGTATACTCGAACCGACTCACCCTCGATTCATCACACGGATTTCACTCCGGGACAGTCAATGATGGAATCGAAAGGTTGTGATAGGTATTAGTGAACCTTCGACTTGAGGATTTAGTAGGTATGTGCTTGTGACGTCAAGATTTTCATTAGAGTAGTTCGACTCTATAAACCGGAAGACGGGGGTCAACCTCGACGTGCATCTTGATGGGCAAGTAGCAGGTCCTACTGAAATCCAATATAGAATTCTTTCTCCTGTTAGTGAACGGGTTATATGTCCTATGCGGTTATTGGCAGATGAGATCATAAGTCTTTGGCCAAAGCATTGGAGCTAGCTGCATTAGATACACGAGAGCTCGATGATCTCGATTTGCATTAACGCATGCATAGCGTCAAGTACAGATGGGGTTTGACTGACCGTGACCCTATAACTTGATCGGGACATTAGAAAGAAGGGTTTATACGTATACTGGTATTCACGACAGAATCGTTCTTGAATGATCCCAATCATTCGTTCTCGATCGAGTGCAGTGGTGTAGGCCACCAGGCTGGCTAGGTGGTGCTACTACTCTTTGGTTCCTCTCATTACTGACTGAGACGGACCTACCGAGTCGCGCATTAGGATTGACGATGGAATGAATCGAGCTTAATCTCTCATTATGAATATTTGATATTGGATATCTAATTTGGGACATTGTATGTCTAAATCGATTTATTGGATAAATTGATTGACGGCCTAATGGATTAAATAAATTACTGGGTGATTAATTTAATTCGTGAACATAATTATTTCTTGGAGAAATTAATTATGTTATCATGTATTTGATATGATTAATTGATTGGATTAATTAATCGATACAAATACATCGGAACGGAATCGGAGTTTATCTGTTTGGACTCTCGGGAGTCCGAAACGAACCGAAATCGTCCGATTTCTTCTAGAGGCCGGCCCCCACCTTGATTTCTTACCTTGATCATAGTCTTGTTTTCTTGTTAGAAGACTTTTGACATATGAGATTTCATATCTCTTGTAATAAGGGAGAAGGAGATTTTCTGGGAGACATTATCTTTTTGAAGACCAAAATAAAAACTCTCCTTCTCTTCTCCTTGCACACACTCACGGCAGATTCATTAAAGAAAGAGGGAAGAGAAAACTTTGTTTTGTGTTCATTCACATTTTCTTAGAGAAAAATTATTGAGAGATATATTATACACTTAGAGTGTAATAATAAAAGCTTCATCACTTGATTCTAGCCGTAACCTTATAGGTTAATCAAGTGTTGTTATTCCAGTCATTTTTCCGGTGCGTGGCAAGTAGAGACGCAGTGCTTTCGGCGTTGGATCGTTCAAGGGCTTGGAGCGGATCGGATACATAGAGATCAAGCAAAGCTTGGGGAATAGCTCAAGAGAAGGTTATCCATCTAATCAACGTACTACAAGGGTGAGTTTCTATATCTCTTGTGAATTCGTTTTTGATATTCGTATATACGTAGCTCAATCGATCCTCGTAGGGATTCAGATCGAATTAATTTACATTTTACCGCTTCCACTGGGCCTTCATTTTAGGCACCAAATTGATTTATTGGAATACTTGTGATCGACCGAATTATTTTGATCGTTTTCATATTACCGATTGTGTGAATCGATTTGATCGGTTCATATTATTGATTGGATCAATGTATCTCTACGCTTTCCATTTATTTAGTATTTATTGGATGAATGCTTTGGAATGGGAATGTGGTTCGTGGACTTAGTTTTTGAATCGTTCGTTTTATTCGATTGGGTTGTAAAGGCCGTTTTGAGCCTATTTATTTTACTAGAAAAAATTTATATCTAGGATGCAATTTTCAATGTAGAATTCATATGTAATGACGAAGGCCGGAGGAAGATCCATTTCGAGAAGACGAAGATTCAAGACGAAGACTTATAATTAGATTACGGAGTTTTTGTTTTCTAGGAACGGTCCATGAACCACATGTTGGTAGCAACTAGGTTGTGAATGGTTGTTTCATATTGTATGAATGCCACAAATGCGCTTAAACGAATAATGTGCAAAGTGTAACGTTAATCGCGAAAATTCTCCCACGATAAATTATTAAGTTTATAAGGTTTCAAGGTTTTCCTTCCCTCCATCGAGTTTTCGGGAAATTGAATTCCAAACCGGATGTGCTATGCTTCCGAGTTATCGGGGTAGTCGTTCGGGGAGGACGGATAAATTACCAGGAGCGCATTGGATGCCTTCGGTTGGAGCAAATTTTATCCCTAGATTACCTGATAAGTTGCGGATAAGATTCAATTGTGAAACTGATTTGCATCGATGGTATAAACTTAATTTGTTCACGAACCATAGAAACCGTATAGGTTGAGGGGAGTGAACAAGGGGAAAAAGAAGATCGAATCATCCATTAGATGGGTTGGTGTTGGACACCACTTTATGAAAATTAATAGACTAGAAACCTGTTCGGTTGCCCTCTATTAAGATTTAAAAAGAACTCGATCACCACTATGAAGTAGAGCGACGGTACTTCCGGATTTCACATGGGAGTGTGTTATTCCGATAAAAATAGTGGGAGCTGGGTAACAAGAATAGAAAAGACCTTGATTCTATACTCAGAACATAATTGAATGAGTCACTAATTAATCTATCGTACTTAATGCAGACTCAAATATCAATATGACAATGAATCCACTCGCAATTCTGCTCGAAAAGAACACCTTAATGGGACCTAACTTTGTGGATTGGCTCCGCAATCTGATGATTGTCCTCAGTATAGAGGCACTGGGATACGTCTTGGAGACGGACATTCCGGCGCCTCCTGTGCGGACCCGAGCCAATCAGGAAGAGATTGAAAACCACGAAAAGTGGGTTAAGGATGACGTGAAAGTCCGTGCTTATAGGATGGCTTCCATGTCTAATTAGCTTCAGAGAGCTCATGAGAAAATGACTTCTGCTTGGCAGATTCTATCTCACTTAACCAAACTTTATGGTGAGCACAGCAGAACTGCTAGATATGAGATATCCAAGCAACTTTTTGGTGCAAGGATGAAGGAAGGTGAGAAGGTTGGGGAACTCGTCCTAAAAATGATATCCATGATCGAGAGATTAGAGGCTCTTGATTTTAAAATGGATACTTCTCTCCAAACCGACCTTATCCTATAGTCTCTCCCTGATTCCTTCTCACAGTTTGTTATGAACTTCAACTGCAATGAGATTGCATGTAATTTAGTGGGCTAATGAACAAACTTGTGATCGTCGGTCTCGGATGAAGACTCCGTGGATGAAGGAGTCTTCTCTTGTGATTTCTTCTGGACCTCGGAGGTCTAAGAACAAGAAGAAAAAGACCAAGAAGCAAACTGGACCACAAGTTAAGGACCTTAAGGGTAAGGGCAAGGCCCCGATGGTTACGAAGAACAAGAAGAAGAAGGATGCTTGTGCAAGTGCGGTGAGTGGGCCACCGGGCTAGACACTATCCAATTCTTCATGGCACTTGGTGCAGAACTTTTAGTTTTGGAAATAAATTGTTCTCACTGTATTTTCTACTTCATGGATCTGGATTCGGTGCTAGTTCTCATATTTGTACCGTGAATCAGGATCTGGAACAAAGTAGGAAGCTTGGAGCCGCAGAAGTTATGATCACAGTCGGAAGCGGGCATAGTGTCGAGGCGACCGACATAGGATCACTTCTTTTGGGTTTAGAATCCGGCTTTGTTTTGACTTTAGAAGATGTACTTGTTTTGCCCAAGGGGCACAAAAACATTATATCCATTCCGGTCATGGACCGAGAAGGCTTTTCATTTTCATTGGTGATGGTTCTGCAAAATTTATTTTAGAAATAAACTAGTGGGTACTGCTACATTGTTGAATGGATTGTATCATCTAAATATCAGCAACAAAGTAGTTGTGAATACTATGACTAGAAAACGTGGTAGGGATGAAACCAATCAAGTTTTGAAATGGCATCTTAGACTTGGTCATGTTGGTCAGACCAAGGTTTACAAGATGGAAAAAGATGGACTTATGGGTCCATTGGGAACAGATCCCTTTCCTACTTGTGAATCTTGCCTTAAAGGTAAAATGACTAAGTCCCCCTTCACAGGGACATTTGAAAGAGCCGCTGATAAACTAGGATTAATCCATACCGATGTATGTGGTGCTTTGGAAGCAGCACGTGACGGATATCAATATATTGATATGGTTGGCGCTCAGATCATAATGCCGATCGCCATCGAAGCATATTAATCGCCGCACAACATATTGAAGATATGAAAGTCTAAAAATATAGATATTGGATATTCGGTGAAAATCTAGCCCCGAATTGTCGTCGGACGATTTTTGGATAAAAAGGGTAATCGGCCGAGAGTGACTCGATCGTGTCTGGGTGACTCTGTCGTGTCCAGCAGCCGCCTAGTCACTGTGAGGCAGACTCGACCGTGTCTGGGTGACTCGGTCGTGTCCCTCGGGCCTCGCCAAGTCATCGCCAGTGCACCCGACCGTGTCCGAGACACGGCCGTGCTGGCCGGCACCGCCGATCGTGACTCGCCATGCCAGCCTGTCTCACGGAAGCCGCGAGGGTGACTCCGCCAGTACCATTTTCGCCTGGCTCGATTTTTCCGTGTATTCTTAAAAATTAATCTCCCGCATATTAAATTGGATTTAATATGATTAAAATGATTTATGGTATTTCATTTTATAAGGGAAATTTGAGTAATTGGAATATTTATGGTCGACCGAATTATTTTGAACGTTATCATATTACCGATTGTGAATCGATTGGATCGGTTCGTATTGTTGATTGGATCAATGTATCTCTACACTTTCCATTTATATAGTATTTATTGGATGAATGTTTTTTAATGGGGATGTGGTTCGTGGACTTAGTTTTGAATCATTCGTTTTATTCGATTGGGTTGTAAAGGCCGTTTTGAGCCTATTTCTTTTACTAGAAATGTTTGTATCTAGGATGCAATTTTTGATGTAAAATTTATATGTAATGACGAAGACCGGAGGAAGATCCGTTTCGAGAAGACGAAGATTCAAGACGAAGACTTGTAATTAGATTACGAAGTTTTTATTTTCTAGGAACGGTCCATGAACCACATGTTGGTAGCAACTAGGTTGTGAATGGTTGTTTCATATTGTATGAATGCCACAAACGCGCTTAACTGATTAATGTGCAAAGTGTAACGTTAATCGCGAAAATTCTCCCACGACAAATTATTAAGTTTATAAGGTTTCAAGGTTTTTCTTCCCTCCATCGAGCTTTCGGGAAATTGAAATCCAAACCGGGTGTGCTATGCTTCCGAGTTATCGGGGTAGTCGTTCGGGGAGGACGGATAAATTACCGGGAGCGCATTGGATGCCTTCGGTTGGAGCAAATTTTATCCCTAGAAACCTGATAGGTTGCCGGATAAGATTCAATTGTGAAACTGATTTACGTCGATGGTATAAACTCAACTTGTTAACGAACCATAGAAATCGTATAGGTTGAGGGGAGTGAACAAGGGTGAAAAGAAGATCGAATCATCCATTAGATGGGTTGGTGTTGGACACCACTTTATGAAAATTAATAGACTAGAAACCTGTTCGGTTGCCCTCTATTAAGATTTATAAAGATATCGATCACCACTATGAAGTAGAGCGACGATACTTCCGGATTTCACATGGGAGTGTGTTGTTCCGATAAAAATAGTGGGAGCTGGGTAACAAGAATAGAAAAGACCTTAATTCTATACTCAGGACATAATTGAATGAGTCACTATTTAATCTATCATACTTAATGTAGACATAACTCTCAATATGACAATGAATCCACTCGCAATTCTACTCGAAAAGAACACCTTGAACAGACCTAACTTTGTGGATTGGCTCCGCAACCTGATGATAGTCCTCAGAATAGAGTCACTGGGATACGTCTTAGATACGGACATTCCGGCGCCTCCTGTGCGGACCATAGCCAATCAGGAAGAGATTGAAACCACGAAAAGTGGGTTAAGGATGACCTGAAAGTCTGTGCTTATATGATGGATTCCATGTCTAATGAGATTCAGAGAGCTCATGAGAAAATGACTTATGCTAGGCAGATTCTATCTCACTTAACCGAACTTTATGGTGAGCACAACAGAACTGATAGATATGAGATATCTAAGCAACTGTTTGGGTCAAGGATGAAGGAAGGTGAGAAGGTTGGGGAACACGTCCTCAAAATGATATCCATGATCGAGAGATTGGAGGCTCTTGATTTTAAAATGGATACTTCTCTCCAAACCGACCTTATCCTTCAGTCTTTCCCTGATTCCTTCTCATAGTTTGTTATGAACATCAACTGCAATGAGATTGCATGTAACTTAGCTGGGCTAATGAACAAACTGGTGACCGCTCAGTCTCATATGAAGACTCCACGGATGAAGGAGTCTGCCCTTGTGATTTCTTCCTGACTTCGGAAGTCTAAGAATAAGAAGAAAAAGACCAGGAAGCGGGCTGGACCACAAGCTAAGGACTTTTAAGGAAAGGGCAAGGCCCCGATGGTTCCAAAAGGCAAGAAGAATAAGGACGCTTGTCTCAAGTGCGGTGAGCTGGGCCACTGGACTAGAGACTGTCCGATTCTTCATGGCGCTTCAGGTACAGAACTTTTAGTTTTGGAAACAAATTGTTCTGCTACTGTATTTTCTACTTCGTGGATACTGGATTCTGGTGCTAGTTCTCATATTTGTACCGTGAGTCAGGATCTGGAACAAAGTAGGAAGCCTGGAGCTGGAGAAGTTATGATCATAGTCAGAAGCGGGCATAGTGTCGAGGCAACCGACATAGGATCACTTCTTTTGGGTTTAGAATCCGGCTTTGTTTTGACTTTAGAAGATGTACTTGTTTTGCCCAGGGGACATAAAAACATTGTATCCATTCCGGTCATGGACCGAAAAGGCTTTTCATTTTTCATTGGTGATGGTTCCTGCAAAATTTATTTCAGAAATAAACTAGTGGGTACTGCTACATTGTTAAATGGATTGTATCATCTAAATCTCAGCAACAAAGTAGTTGTGAATACTATGACTAAAAAACGTGGTAGGGATGAAACCAATCAAGTTTTGAAATGGCGTCTTAGACTTGGTTATGTTGGTCAGACCAAGGTTTACAAATGGAAAAAGATGGACTTATGGGTCCATTGGGATCAGATCCTTTTCCTACTTGTGAATCTTGCCTTAAAGGCAAAATGACCAAGTCCCCCTTCACAGGGAATTTTGAAAGAGCCGCTGATAAACTAGGATTAATCCATACTGACATATGTGGTGCTTTAGAAGCAGCACGTGATGGATATTAGTACTTCATTACGTTTACAAATGGTCATACTAGGTATGGTTGTGTATACTTAATGAAACATAAAACCGAGGCCTTTGACAAATTCCATGAATTTGAGGCCCTAGTCGAGAAATAAACTGGTAATCATATCAAAGCACTTCGGTCGGACCGAGGTGGCGAGTATATGAGTATGGAGTTTGACGAGTTCCTTAAGGAACATGGAATAGTTTCACAACTAACACCTCCAGGTACTCCTCAGTTAAATGGTGTGTCAGAAAGAAGGAACCAGACCTTGTTGAACATGGTTCGTTCCATGCTGGGCTATACTGACTTACCGATTTACCTATGGGGGTATGCACTCCTGACTGCCGCTTATATCTTGAACAGATGTCCTTCCAAATCCGTTCCTAAAACTCCACATGAGATGTGGGAGGGCAGGAAATCAAGTCTTAATCATATTAGTATTTGGGGATGTCCCGCCTATGTCAAGAAGACTAAGGTGAAAAAGTTGGAAGCTAGGTCCGCGAAGGGACGTTTCATTGGACTCCCATCTGGGACGATGGTATATCTATTCTACATGCCCGAAGATCGAAAGATCGTTGTTGCTTTACAAGCACACTTCCTGGAAGATGAGTTCATTCAGGAAGGCGGAGCAGGTAGAAGTACTTCTTTAGAAGAATATAATGAAACTCCTCGGGAGACACCTGTGCAAGAAACTGGAACCAAACCTTCTGAAACACAAGTACAACCACCTCGTAGGTCTAGTAGGGTGTTTCAATCACCTGAGAGGTATAGTTTTATGCACTTGGAGAAACTGGGTTTCCTCGAGGTTCCAAGTGATAAACAAGAGACCGACCCACGACCAATGACCTAGCAATGGTGGATGTAGACTCCATGAAATGGACTGTAGCAGTCTTCACGTAGTTGGGACCTTCGTTTTGACGAGGCAGTCAAAGAGTTTGACTTCGTGCAAAATGAAGAGGAATCTTGTGTATACAAGAGGGTTAGTGGGAGCAAGATCGCATTCTAAGTACTATATGCAGATGCCATTCTACTAATAGGAGATGATGTGGGAATGCTCAGTTCTGTGAAAGCTTGGCTTTCGAGTAATTTCTCCATGAAAGACTTGGGAGAAGAAACCTATATTCTTGGGATTCGACTCTACTGGGATAGATCGAAGAGAATGATAAGTTTTTCCTAAGCCCTCTATATAGATTAGATCTTAAAGAGGGTTCCTTCTGATGCGACATGGAATAAAACTCACCTTGAAGATGTGTCCTCATAGTGAGGAACAATGAAAGGAAATGGGTTATATACCATATGATTCGGCAGTGGGTAGCCTTACATATGCTTTATTGTGTACGAGACCTGACATTGCGCATGTTGGGAGCGTGGTAAGTAGGTTTCGGGCTAACCCAGTTCGGGAACATTAGACCGCCATAAAGAACATTCTCAAGTACTTTAGAAGGACTAGAGATCTGGTTCTTATATATGGTGGTGGAGAACTGAATGTGATGGGATTCACTGTATTGGACTTCCAAGGACAGAAAGATGATTCTATGTGTACTTCTGGCTACATTTACTCTTAATGGAGGAGCAGTATCTTGGCATAGTGCCAAGTGTAGCGCGACTGCTGGTTCCACCTATAAGGCTGAGTATAAAGCATCCTCGGAGGCCTCCAAAGGAAGGATTTAGAAGTCACTGGGTAAACTTCGCGTAACACCTTGTGCTGCGCTGACAGAGCGGTAGCACAGGCCTAGGGACCAAGGTTTCACAATAGTACCAAACATATTGAGAGAGTATCATCTCGTAAGAGAATTTGTTCGCAAAGAGATACATTGTGCTGCATAGAGTAGAGTCAGCCGACTACGTCGCTGATCCACTGACCAAGCCACATTCTCAGATTAGCTTGGAGCGTAATCTGGAGAACATGGGTATTAGATACCATAATGTGTGGCATTGAGTACAAGTGGGAGATTGTTGGGAGTATGCCCTCGAATTCCACTCAGAGGATGATTGAGTGAGGGCATTGTACTTGTAATTATGTAAATCACTAATATAAGGCAATGGATGTTTCTTTATTTACTGGTAGTTACTGGCATTCCTAACTCATAAATATACATATAGAAACTAGTCCGTGTATTTGAGAGCAAAACATTCCACTCCTTATTGGATAAGGGGGTTGGCACTGGAAAGGTTTATAGCTCAAATACTTAATCGTTCGCAAGTCAATGAAACTTGACTGGGCTTTAAGTTAATGTGAAGACTTGTATGACGTGTTCTTTGACATAGAGAGTGCCTGTCGAACGCTAATGGTTAGTGGGATCACACGTTATAGGTATGGTAATTGGATTAGTATACTCGAACCGACTCACCCTCGATTCGTCACACGGATTTCACTCCGGGACAGTCAATGACGGAATCGAAAGGTTGTGATAGGTATTCGTGAATCTTCGACTTGAGGATTTAGTAGGAATGTGCTTGTGACATCAAGATTTTCATTAGAGTAGTTTGACCCTGTAAACCGGAAGGCGGGGGTCAACCTCGACGTGCATCTTGACGGGCAAGTAGCAGGTCCTACTGAATACCAAGATAGAATTATTTCTCCCGTTAGTTAGCGAGTTATATGTCCTATGCGGTTATTGGCAGATGAGATCATAATTCTTTGGCCAAAGCATTGGAGCTAGTTGTATTAGATACACGATAGCTCGATGATCTCATTTTGCATTAACGCATGCATAGCGTCAAGTACAGATAGGGTTTGACTGACCGTGACCCTATAACTTGATCGGGACATTTGAAGAAGGGTTTATACGTATACTGGTATTCATGACAGAATGGTTCTTGAATGATCCCAATCATTCATTCTCAGTTGGGGTACAATGTAGGCCGCCAGGCTGGCTAGGTGGTGCTACTACTCTTTGGTTCCTCCCATTGCTGACTGAGACGGACCTACCGAGTCGCGCATAAAGATTGACGACGGAATGAATCAAGCTAATTCTCTCATTATGTGTATTAGATATTGGATATCTAAATTTGGGACATTAGATGTCTAAATTGATTTATTGGATAAATTAATTTACAGCCTAATGAATTAAATATATCACTGGGTGATTAATTTAATTCATAGATATAATTATTTCTTGGAGAAATTAATTATGTTATAATGTATTTGATATGATGAAATTAATTGGATTAATTAAACTGTACAAATACATCGGGACGGAATTGGAGTTTATCTGTTTGGACTCTCGGGAGTCCGAAACGAACCGAACTCATCCGTTTCTCCATGGGTCGCCCCCTATTTCTAGCCACCTTCCTTTCAGACTCTTGTCTCCATTCTTTAATGGATGATAATTGTGGAGGTGGGGTTGATTCTAATTTGATGAGTTGTGACATGTGAAGAAGTATTGAATAAAAAGGAAAAAGACTTCATCTCACCAACACTTGACGATTCATACGTGAGTTGTATTAGTTGGGGTAAGAGAGGTTGAAGGAGAGAGATAAAAGAACTTAGAGTTCATTTCATGGTGTTCATACTCATCTTCATCTTCTTCACTAACATCTTCTTCATTTTTGTTCTTGAGTTTTCTTGGAGAAAATTCAAGATATATTGAGAGAGAGAGAGAGAGAGATTATACACTTAGAGTGTAATAATAAAAAGCTTCATCACCTAGCTCTAGCTGTATCCTCGGAGGATAGCAAGGTGTTGTCATTCCGTTCGTTTCTCCGGCGCGTGGCAGTAGAGACGCGGTGCTTTCGGCGTTGGATCATTCAAGAGCTGGGAGCGGATTGAATTGCAGGGAGATCGCCTAAAGATTGGGGAATAGCTCAAGAGAAGGAATCCATCTAAGCAACGGACTACAAGGGTGAGTTTCAATATCTCTTGTGAATTCGTTTTGATATTCGTATATACGTAGCTCGATCGATCCTCGTAGGGATTCGGATCGAATTAATTTTCATTTTACCGCTTCCGCTGGGCGTTCGATTTAGGTACCGAATCCCAACAGTATAGGCGCGGAGGAACGGACCCAGCACTTGATGTCTCTTTCTTCCCAACATTATGCTACTGAAACCCACTCTGCTGTGTCTGGTTCACACTTATCTCTTTCGGAACTGGTGCTGGAGCGCGAGTACCAAAAGATCTAGTCACATTCCCGCAAAAATTTGCACGATGTCCTTCTTGCCCACATTCAAAACAAGTCATAGAAGGAATGGGACAATCACGTCGAATATGCCCTGCTCGACCACAATTATAGCACTTCTTTGATGCGTCCGAAATAGTTGATGTTGTCCGGAACTTCTTTCCACCTCGATAAGGATGTGGAGGTTTCGTAGATGAATAAAATGAAGACTGGCCCTTGCGGGGCCCACCACTCTTGTTTTCCGAGAAGTTACCGGACACTTTCTGCTTCTTTGCCTCCATCGATTTCTCCACCACTGCCTCTTTCATGTCGTAGGCCATCGCTTTGTCTTGATACTGTCGCAACGTAGTACACTCGAATCCGTACATGTACTGCTGAATTTCCGGCTTCAGCCGCATATCGAAATGAAAAATCTTCTCCGCCTCCGTCCTGACCAAGTGTCGCACACAAGTCAGCTGATGATTAAAAGTCTTGATTATGTCTGTCGCAGATGCTTCCGAACTCTGTGGTGAGAAAAACTCTCAGATTTTTGCCTCTCTAACTGGACGAGGACAATATTGTGCTTCCATCATTAGCTTGAATTCCAT
The DNA here is from genome assembly GCA_033398695.1 of Orobanche coerulescens. NCBI lineage: Eukaryota > Viridiplantae > Streptophyta > Magnoliopsida > Lamiales > Orobanchaceae > Orobanche > Orobanche coerulescens. The sequence continues at coordinate 125,195,701 of CM065813.1, read as the reverse complement.
CCAGTCAGCATTATGATCCTCAGGTCGAATAGCTTCCCACCAGTCAAAAGCCTCCCCAATCAGAAAATACTGGGCAATAGGAACTTTCCGGTCCTCGGGACAGTTAATTCCCGCAAATATCCCATGTAAGTGCCTCAGCAGAACTGTCAAATTTTGGCGGGTGCAATTTGACCACTTCAGTAAGCCATCTGTCTCCCCGATTATCCTCGTTATGCTGCTGTCCCATTGCCGTCTGCATGCGGTCAACCACCTGAGCGAACTGGTTTATCTGAGCCACCAACTGTTGAAGCACTCCCGGGATGTTAGGGTTTACGTTGTCATTCGCTGATCCCTTCTCTCCTCCAGAATGAGAATCGGTTCGACTAGCCGATAATTCTGGGGTAGTTGCTGAATCCTCTTGTCTTACATTACCACGTCCGCGTCCACGACCACGTCCGCGTCCACGACCGCGTCCGCGTCCACGACCGCGTCCGCGTCCACGTCCTCCCCTCAACATACTGTAAACACAATTACTTAATATCCAGGGAAAAATTTTCAAAAATAAAGCCCGCCAATATTCACAAAAATAGAAATTAAGTAAAACGGTAGTATAAGAGATTAGGAGACTTACAACCACGGTCCACATGACGACGCTGGCTGAACAGTGATGTTACGAACGACCCATAAATCAAATAATGTAAACAGACCCAACTAAGACCCGACTGCCAAGATATCCATGAATCTGAGCTCCGATACCAAAATCTGTAACACCCCGAGATATTCGGAATAATTACAGCACCGTAAACCCTTTAAGTAAGGATTTACAAGGCTAATTAGAAGAAATGTAAATAAAATACAACAGTACCATAAAGTTCAGAATACAAAACCGGTTTCAACTGATACAATACAGTTCATTAATACAACCATATCGAAATATTATTAAGACACACGTACTCGAGTACTGGAATAATTCAAAAGACAAATCACAATGAACATCACTGAGCCCCTTCGTCGTCACGTCAGTACTGTGGCTGTTTTCCCGCTCCACGACTACGTGAACATCAAAACTAATGTCCACCCCCGAAGGGGTTAGCAAAACGATGCTAGTACAAATATCATATTAAACAAATCGAATATGCAACAACAATGCATAACAAAATACAAATCACGGACTTCCGCTACCGGAATCCAACAATACGAATCCACAAGATTCCATTAACACAGTATGGGTATTCCAATGATCCAGTGCCCTCAGCATAGATCCCAAGATGATCCCGTCGGACCAACACGAGGTGGACATCTGATCCAGCGCCCTCAGCATAGATCGTACAACATACACAAACACAACTCATGCATACATATATGCAAAATTGCTATGTCCATCAACATGAACATACAAACACTCGATAACGAATATCATGACAATTCAATAAAATAAATCCCATATTCAACAACATGAATAAACCACATGCATGCTCAAAAGACCAACATGAACAAATTACGATACTTGCCGCAAAGATGGCAAGAACTAATCACTCTGGTGATCTCAACACTCTCGAAGGTCGCCTCCTTCGATCAAACGTAGCAAGCTCGAACCTTAACAAAAGAAATAATATAGAAATCATGTCATGTCGTACGAATGTCTAACAATCCGATCTAAAGCCGAAAGCTCTTAAAATGTAATCTGCCTGAACTACTTAGCATACACTACGTATTATACGTAACGTGCGTTAAGCCTGCTCGTTAGCGTATGTAAACGACGAAGTCTAGCGTACGCTTGTTAGGAGTATGCCCTCGAATGCCACTCAGAGGATGTTGAGTGATGGCATTGTACTTGTTATTATGTAAATCATCAATATAAGGCAATGGATGTTTCTTTATTTACTGGTAGTTACTGGCATTCCTAACTCATAAATATTCATGTAGAAACTAGTCCGCGTATTTGAGAGCAAAACGTTCCACTCCTTATTGGATAAGGGGGTCGGCACGGGAAAGGTTTATAGCTCAAATACTTAATCGTTCGCAAGTCAATGAAACTTGACTGGGCGTTACGTTTATGTGAAGACTTGTATGACGTGTTCTTTGACAAGGAGAGTGCCTGTCGAACACTAATGGTTAGTGGGAGCACACGTTATAGGTATGCTAATTGGATTAGTATACTCGAACCGACTCACCCTCGATTCATCACACGGATTTCACTCCGGGATAGTCAATGACGGAATCGAAAGGTTGTGATAGGTATTCGTGAACCTTCGACTTGAGGATTTAGTAGGGATGTGCTTGTGATGTCAAGATTTTCATTAGAGTAGTTCGACCCTATAAACTGGAAGGCGGGGGTCAACCTCGACGTGCATCTTGATGGGCAAGTAGCAGTTCCTACTGAATACCAAGATAGAATTCTTTCTCCTGTTAGTGAACGGGTTATATGTCCTATGCGGTTATTGGCAGATTAGATCATAAGTCTTTGGCCAAAGAATTGGAGCTAGCTGTATTAGATACATGAGAGCTCGATGATCTCAGTTTGCATTAACGCATGCATAGCGTCAAGTACAGATGGGGTTTGACTGACCGTGACCCTATAAGTTGATCGGTACATTTGAAAGAAGGGTTTACACGTATAGTGGTATTCACGACAGAATGGTTCTTGAATGATCCCAATCATTAGTTCTCAGTTGGGGTACAGTGTAGGCCGCCAGGCTGGCTAGGTGGTGCTACTACTCTTTGGTTCCTCCCATTCCTGACTGAGACGGACCTACCGAGTTGTGCAATAGGATTGGCGACAGAATGAATAAAGCTAATTCTCTCATTATGAATATTAGATATTGGATATCTAATTTTGGAACATTGGATGTTTAAATCGATTTATTGGATAAATTGATTTACGGCCTAATGAATTAAATAAATTACTGGGTGCTTAATTTAATTCATGTATATAATTATTTCTTGGAGAAATTAATTATATTATTTTGTATTTGATATGTTTAATTAATTGGATTAATTAATCGACATAAATACATCGATACGGAATCGGAGTTTATCTCTTTAGACCCTCGGGAGTCCGAAACGAACCGAACTCGTCCGATTACTAGCATGGGCCGCCCCCCACATTCCACCCACCTTCCTTGTGGACTCTTGTTCCATTCTTTAATGGATTATGATTGATATGGTGGGGTTAGATGTTAGGAGTATGCCCTCGAATGCCACTCAGAGGATGTTGAGTGAGGGCATTGTACTTGTTATTATGTAAATTATCAATATAAGGCATTGGATGTTTTCTTTATTTACTGGTAGTTACTGGCATTCCTAACTCATAAATCTACATAAAGAAACTAGTCCGTGTATTTGAGAGCAAAACGTTCCACTCCTTATTGGATAAGGGGGTCGGCACTGGAAAGGTTCATAGCTCAAATACTTAATCGTTCGCAAGTCGATGAAACTTGACTGGGTGTTAAGTTTATGTGAAGACTTGTATGAGCTTTGACAAGGAGAGTGCCTGTCGAACACTAATGGTTAGTGGGAGCACACATTATAGGTATGCTAATTGGATTAGTATACTCGAACCGACTCACCCTCGATTCATCACACGGATTTCACTCCGGGACAGTCAATGATGGAATCGAAAGGTTGTGATAGGTATTAGTGAACCTTCGACTTGAGGATTTAGTAGGTATCTGATTGTGACGTCAAGATTTTCATTAGAGTAGTTCGACTCTATAAACCGGAAGGCGGGGGTCAACCTCGACGTGCATCTTGATGGGCAAGTAGCAGGTCCTACTGAATTCCAAGATAGAATTCTTTCTCCTGTTAGTGAACGGGTTATATGTCCTATGCGGTTATTGGCAGATGAGATCATAAGTCTTTGGCCAAAGCATTGGAGCTAGCTGCATTAGATACACGAGAGCTCGATGATCTCGATTTGCATTAACGCATGCATAGCGTCAAGTACAGATGGGGTTTGACTGACCGTGACCCTATAACTTGATCGCGACATTAGAAAGAAGGGTTTATACGTATACTGGTATTCACGACAGAATGGTTCTTGAATGATCCCAATCATTCGTTCTCGATCGAGTGTGATGTAGGCCACCAGGCTGGCTAGGTGGTGCTACTACTCTTTGGTTCCTCTCATTGCCGACTGAGACGGACCTACCGAGTCGCGCATTAGGATTGACGACGGAATGAATCGAGCTTAATCTCTCATTATGAATATTTGATATTGGATATCTAATTTGGGACATTGTATGTCTAAATCGATTTATTGGATAAATTGATTTACGGCCTAATGGATTAAATAAATTACTGGGTGATTAATTTAATTCGTGAACATAATTATTTCTTGGAGAAATTAATTATGTTATCATGTATTTGATATGATTAATTGATTGGATTAATTAATCGATACAAATACATCGGAACGGAATCGGAGTTTATCTGTTTGGACTCTCGGGAGTCCGAAACGAACCGAAATCGTCCGATTTCTTCTAGAGGCCGGCCCCCACCTTGATTTCTTACCTTGATCATAGTCTTGTTTTCTTGTTAGAAGACTTTTGACATATGAGATTTCATATCTCTTGTAATAAGGGAGAAGGAGATTTTCTGGGAGACTATCTTTTTGAAGACCAAAATAAAAACTCTCCTTCTCTTCTCCTTGCACACACTCACGGCAGATTCATTAAAGAGAGAGGGAGGAGAAAACTTTGTTTTGTGTTCATTCACATTTTCTTAGAGAAAAATTATTGAGAGATATATTATACACTTAGAGTGTAATAATAAAAGCTTCATCACTTGATTCTAGCCGTAACCTTATAGGTTAATCAAGTGTTGTTATTCCGGTCATTTTTCCGGTGCGTGGCAAGTAGAGACGCAATGCTTTCAGCGTTGGATCGTTCAAGGGCTTGGAGCGGATCGGATACATAGAGATCAAGCTAAGCTTGGGGAATAGCTCAAGAGAAGGTTATCCATCTAATCAACGTACTACAAGGGTGAGTTTCTATATCTCTTGTGAATTCGTTTTTGATATTCGTATATACGTAGCTCAATCGATCCTCGTAGGGATTCAGATCGAATTAATTTACATTTTACCACTTCCACTGGGCCTTCATTTTAGGCACCAAATTGATTTATCGGAATACTTGTGATCGACCGAATTATTTTGAACGTTTTCATATTACCGATTGTGTCAATCGATTTGATCAGTTCATATTGTTGATTGGATCAATGTATCTCTACACTTTCCATTTATTTAGTATTTATTGGATGAATGCTTTGGAATGGGAATGTGGTTCGTGGACTTAGTTTTTGAATCGTTCGTTTTATTCGATTGGGTTGTAAAGGCCGTTTTGAGCCTATTTATTTTACTAGAAAAAATTTATATCTAGGATGCAATTTTCAATGTAGAATTCATATGTAATGACGAAGACCGGAGGAATATCCATTTCGAGAAGACGAAGATTCAAGACGAAGACTTGTAATTAGATTACGGAGTTTTTGTTTTCTAGGAACGGTCCATGAACCACATTTTGGTAGCAACTAGGTTGTGAATGGTTGTTTCATATTGTATGAATGCCACAAATGCGCTTAAACGATTAATGTGCAAAGTGTAACGTTAATCGCGAAAATTCTCCCACGATAAATTATTAAGTTTATAAGGTTTCAAGGTTTTCCTTCCCTCCATCGAGTTTTCGGGAAATTGAAATCCAAACCGGATGTGCTATGCTTCCGAGTTATCGGGGTAGTCGTTCGGGGAGGACGGATAAATTACCGGGAGCGCATTGGATGCCTTCGATTGGAGCAAATTTTATCCCTAGATTACCTGATAGGTTGCTGGATAAGATTCTATTGTGAAACTGATTTGCGTCGATGGTATAAACTTAACTTGTTCACGAACCATAGAAACCGTATAGGTTGAGGGGAGTGAACAAGGGGAAAAAGAAGATCGAATCATCCATTAGATGGGTTGGTGTTGGACACCACTTTATGAAAATTAATAGACTAGAAACCTGTTCGGTTGCCCTCTATTAAGATTTATAAAGAACTCGATCACCACTATGAAGTAGAGCGACGATACTTCCGAATTTCACATGGGAGTGTGTTATTCTGATAAAAATAGTGGGAGTTGGGTAACAAGAATAGAAAAGACCTTGATTCTATACTCAGAACATAATTGAATGAGTCACTAATTAATCTATCGTACTTAATGCAGACTCAAATCTCAATATGACAATGAATCCACTCGCAATTCTACTCGAAAAGAACACCTTAATGGGACCTAACTTTGTGGATTGGCTCCGCAATCTGATGATTGTCCTTAGTATAGAGGCACTGGGATACGTCTTGGAGACGGACATTCCGGCACCTCCTGTGCGGACCCGAGCCAATCAGGAAGAGATTGAAAACCAAGAAAAGTGGGTTAAGGATGACGTGAAAGTCCGTGCTTATATGATGGCTTCCATGTCTAATGAGCTTCAGAGAGCTCATGAGAAAATGACTTTTGCTTGGCAGATTCTATCTCACTTAACCGAACTTTATGGTGAGCACAGCAGAACTGCTAGATATGAGATATCCAAGCAATTGTTTGGTGCAAGGATGAAGGAAGGTGAGAAGGTTGGGGAACACGTCCTAAAAATGATATCCATGATCGAGAGATTGGAGGCTCTTGATTTTAAAATGGATACTTCTCTCCAAACCGACCTTATCCTACAGTCTCTCCCTGATTCCTTCTCACAGTTTGTTATGAACTTCAACTGCAATGAGATTGCATGTAATTTAGCTGGGCTAATGAACAAACTTTTGACCGCTCAGACTCATATGAAGACTTCGTGGATGAAGGAGTCTTCTCTTGTGATTTCTTCTGGACCTCGGAGGTCTAAGAACAAGAAGAAAAAGACCAAGAAGCAAACTAGACCACAAGTTAAGGACCTTAAGGGTAAGGGCAAGGCCCCGATGGTTCTGAAGAACAAGAAGAAGAAGGATGCTTGTCTCAAGTGCGGTGAGATGGGCCACTGGGCTAGAGACTGTCCGATTCTTCATGGCACTTCAGGTACAGAACTTTTAGTTTTGGAAATAAATTGTTCTGCTACTATATTTTCTACTTCATGGAATCTGGATTACGGTGCTAGTTCTCATATTTGTACCGTGAATCGGGATCTGAACAAAGTAGGAAGCTTGGAGCCGGAGAAGTTATGATCACGGTCGGAAGCGGGCATAGTGTCGAGGTGACCGACATAGGATCACTTCTTTTGGGTTTAGAATCGACTTTGTTTTGACTTTAGAAGATGTACTTGTTTTGCTCAAGGGGCACAAAACATTATATCCATTTCGGTCATGGACCGAAAAGGCTTTTCATTTTTCATTGGTGATGGTTCTGCAAAATTTATTTTAGAAATAAACTAGTGATGCTACATTGTTGAATGGATTGTGTCATCTAAATCTCAGCAACAAAGTAGTTGTGAATACTATGACTAGAAAACGTGGTAGGGATGAAACCAATCAAGTTTTGAAATGGCATCTTAGACTTGGTCATGTTGGTCAGACCAAGGTTTACAAGATGGAAAAAGATGGACTTATGGGTCCATTGGGAACAGATCCCTTTCCTACTTGTGAATCTTTCCTTAAAGGTAAAATGACTAAGTCCCCCTTCACAGGGACATTTGAAAGAGCCGCTGATAAACTGGGATTAATCCATACCGATGTATGTGGTGCTTTGGAAGCAGCACATGACGGATATCAATATTTCATTACGTTTACAGATGATCATACTAGGTATGGTTATGTATACTTAATGAAACATAAATCCGAGGCCTTTGAGAAATTCCAGGAATTCAAGGCCCTAGTCGAGAAACAAACTGGTAATCATATCAAAGCACTTCGGTCGGACCGAGGTGGCGAGTATATGAGTACGGAGTTTGACGAGTTCCTTAAGGAACATGGAATAGTTTCACAACTAACACCTCCAGGTACTCCTCAGTTAAATGGTGTGTCAGAAAGAAGAAATCGGACCTTGTTAAACATGGTCCGTTCCATGCTGGGCTATACTGACATACCAATTTACCTGTGGGGGTATGCACTCCTGACTGCCACTTATATCTTAAACAGATGTCCTTCCAAATCCGTTCCTAAAACTCCACATGAGATGTGGGAAGGAAGGAAACCAAGTCTTAATCATATTAGGATTTGCGGATGTCCCGCCTATGTCAAGAAGAATAAGGTGGAAAAGTTGGAAGCCAGGTCTGCGAAGGGACATTTCATTGGATTCTCGTCTGGGATGATGGGATATCTATTCTACATGCCCGAAGATCGAAAGATCATTGTTGCTTTACAAGCACACTTCCTAGAAGATGAGTTCATTCAGGAAGGCGGAGCAGGTAGAAGTATTTCTTTAGAAGAATACAATGAAACTCCTCGGGAGACACCTGTGCAAGAAACTGGAACCGAACTTTCTGAAACACGAGTACAACCACCTCGTAGGTCTAGTAGGGTGTTTTATTTACCTGAGAGGTATGGGCTTGTGCACTTGGAGGAGCTGGGTCTCCATGAGGTTCCAAGTGATAGCCAAGAGACTGACCCGACGACCTATGACCAAGCGATGGTGGATGTAGACTCCGCGAAATGGCGTGAAGCTATGGAAGCTGAGATAGACTCGATGCATGTCAATCAGGTTTGGACTCTAGTAGACCGCCCCAAGGGCATAGTGCCTATTGGGAACAAGTGGATCTACAAGAGAAAGACTGATGGTGATGGCAAGGTTGACGCCTATAAGGCCAGGCTTGTGGCAAAGGGTTATACCTAGAAGGAAGGTATCGACTACCACGATACCTTCTCGCCCGTAGCCATGATCAAGTCTATTCGCATGATGCTTGCTATAGCTGCCTACCACGATTATGAGATATGGCAAATGGACGTAAAGACGGTTTCCTTAATGGATTCCTCGAGGAGGAAATCTATATGGAGCAGCCTAAAGGTTTTGTGTCCGAAGTCGATATTCAGAAAGTGTGCAAGCTTCAGCGTTCCATTTATGGACTGAAGCAAGCATCGCGTAGTTGGAACCTTCGTTTTGACGAGGCGGTCAAAGAGCTTGACTTCGTGCAAAATGAAGAGGAACCTTATGTATACAAGAGGGTTAGTGGGAGCAAGATTGCATTCTTAGTACTATATGTGGATGATATTCTACTAATAAGAAATGATGTGGGAATGCTCAGTTCTGTAAAAGCTTGGCTTTCGAGTAATTTTTCCATGAAAGACTTGGGAGAAGCAACCTATATTCTTGGAATTCGACTCTACCGGGATAGAGCGAGGAGAACAATAGGCTTTTCCCAAGCCCTCTATATAAATAAGATCTTAAAGCGATTTAAGATGGATGATTCTAAAAGAGGGTTCCTACCGATGCAACATGGAATAAAACTCTCCTTGAAGATGTGTCCTCAAAGTGAGGAACAACGAAAGGAAATGAGTAATATACCATATGCTTCGGCCGTGGGTAGCCTTATGTATGCTATGTTGTGTACAAGACCTGACATCGCGCATGCTGTAAGCGTGGTGAGTAGGTTTCAGGCAAACCCAGGTAGGGAACATTGGACTGCCGTAAAAAATGTTCTCAAGTACTTGAGAAGGACTAGAGATATGGTTCTGATGTATGGCGGTGGAGAATTGGATGTGGTGGGATTCACTGATTCGGACTTCCAAGGACTGAAGGACGACTCGATGTCTACTTCTGGCTACATATTTACTCTTAATGGAGGAGCAGTATCTTGGCGTAGCGCCAAGCAAAGCGCGATCGCGATTCCACTGTCGGTGAGTATCAGCGGCCTCGGAGGCTTCCATGGAAGGGTTACGGATTAAGAAGTTTCGGGAGAACTTCAAGTGATACCATGTCTTGGTTTACTGTTCATTTATCTGCGACAATGACGGAGATGTAGCGCAGGCCAAGGAGCCGAGGTTTCAAAACAGCACCAAACATATTGAGAGGAAGTATCATCTCGTGAGAGAATTTGTTCGCAAGGGATACATTGTGCTGCACAGAGTAGACTCGGCCGACAAAGTCGCCGATCCACTGACCAAGCCACTTTGTCAGACTAGCTTGGAGCGTCATCTAGAGAACATGGGTATTAGATACCATAGTGTGTGGCATTGAGTGCAGTGGGAGATTGTTAGGAGTATGCCCTCGAATGCCACTCAGAGGATGTTGAGTGAGGACATTGTACTTGTTATTATGTAAATTATCAATATAAGGCAATGGATGTTTTATTTATTTACTGGTAGTTACTGGCATTCCTAACTCATAAATATACATAAAGAAACTAGTCCGTGTATTTGAGAGCAAAACGTTTCACTCCTAATTGGATAAGGGGGTCGGCACTAGAAAGGTTTATAGCTCAAATAATTAATCGTTCGCAAGTCGATGAAACTTGACTGGGTGTTAAGTTTATGTGAAGACTTGTATGAGCTTTGACAAGGAGAGTGCCTGTCGAACACTAATGGTTAGTGGGAGCACACGTTATAGGTATGCTAATTGGATTAGTATACTCGAACCGACTCACCCTCGATTCATCACACGGATTTCACTCCGGGACAGTCAATGATGGAATCGAAAGGTTGTGATAGGTATTAGTGAACCTTCGACTTGAGGATTTAGTAGGTATGTGATTGTGACGTCAAGATTTTCATTAGAGTAGTTCGACTCTATAAACCGGAAGGCGGGGGTCAACCTCGACGTGCATCTTGATGGGCAAGTAGCAGGTCCTACTGAATTCCAAGATAGAATTCTTTATCCTGTTAGTGAACGGGTTATATGTCCTATGCGGTTATTGGCAGATGAGATCATAAGTCTTTGGCCAAAGCATTGGAGCTAGCTGCATTAGATACACGATAGCTCGATGATCTCGATTTGCATTAACGCATGCATAGCGTCAAGTACAGATGGGGTTTGACTGACCGTGACCCTATAACTTGATCGCGACATTAGAAAGAAGGGTTTATACGTATACTGGTATTCACGACAGAATGGTTCTTGAATGATCCCAATCATTCGTTCTCAGTCGGGGTACAGTGTAGGCCACCAGGCTGGCTAGGTGGTGCTACTACTCTTTGGTTCCTCTCATTGCCGACTGAGAAGGACCTACCGAGTCGCGCATTAGGATTGACGACGGAATGAATCGAGCTTAATCTCTCATTATGAATATTTGATATTGGATATCTAATTTGGGACATTGTATGTCTAAATCGATTTATTGGATAAATTGATTTACGGCCTAATGGATTAAACAAATTACTGGGTGATTAATTTAATTCGTGAACATAATTATTTCTTGGAGAAATTAATTATGTTATCATGTATTTGATATGATTAATTGATTGGATTAATTAATCGATACAAATACATCGGAACGGAATCGGAGTTTATCTGTTTGGACTCTCGGGAGTCCGAAACGAACCGAAATCGTCCGATTTCTTCTAGAGGCCGGCCCCCACCTTGATTTCTTACCTTGATCATAGTCTTGTTTTCTTGTTAGAAGACTTTTGACATATGAGATTTCATATCTCTTGTAATAAGGGAGAAGGAGATTTTCTGGGAGACATGATCTTTTTGAAGACCAAAATAAAAACTCTCCTTCTCTTCTCCTTGCACACACTCACGACAGATTCATTAAAGAGAGAGGGAGGAGAAAACTTTGTTTTGTGTTCATTCACATTTTCTTAGAGAAAAATTATTGAGAGATATATTATACACTTAGAGTGTAATAATAAAAGCTTCATCACTTGATTCTAGCCGTAACCTTATAGGTTAATCAAGTGTTGTTATTCCGGTCATTTTTCCGGTGCATGGCAAGTAGAGACGCAATGCTTTCGGTGTTGGATCGTTCAAGGGCTTGGAGCGGATCGGATACATAGAGATCAAGCAAAGCTTGGGGAATAGCTCAAGAGAAGGTTATCCATCTAATCAACGTACTACAAGGATGAGTTTCTATATCTCTTGTGAATTCGTTTTTGATATTCGTATATACGTAGCTCAATCGATCCTCGTAGGGATTCAGATCGAATTAATTTACATTTTACCACTTCCACTGGGCCTTCATTTTAGGCACCAAATTGATTTATCGGAATACTTGTGATCGACCGAATTATTTTGAACGTTTTCATATTACCGATTGTGTCAATCGATTTGATCGGTTCATATTGTTGATTGGATCAATGTATCTCTACGCTTTCCATTTATTTAGTATTTATTGGATGAATGCTTTGGAATGGGAATGTGGTTCGTGGACTTAGTTTTTGAATCGTTCGTTTTATTCGATTGGGTTGTAAAGGCCGTTTTGAGCCTATTTATTTTACTAGAAAAAATTTATATCTAGGATGCGATTTTCAATGTAGAATTCATATGTAATGGCGAAGACCGGAGGAATATCCATTTCGAGAAGACGAAGATTCAAGACGAAGACTTGTAATTAGATTACGGAGTTTTTGTTTTCTAGGAACGGTCCATGAACCACATTTTGGTAGCAACTAGGTTGTGAATGGTTGTTTCATATTGTATGAATGCCACAAATGCGCTTAAACGATTAATGTGCAAAGTGTAACGTTAATCGCGAAAATTCTCCCACGATAAATTATTAAGTTTATAAGGTTTCAAGGTTTTCCTTCCCTCCATCGAGTTTTCGGGAAATTGAAATCCAAACCGGATGTGCTATGCTTCCGAGTTATCGGGGTAGTCGTTCGGGGAGGACGGATAAATTACCGGGAGCGCATTGGATGCCTTCGATTGGAGCAAATTTTATCCCTAGATTACCTGATAGGTTGCTGGATAAGATTCAATTGTGAAACTGATTTGCGTCGATGGTATAAACTTAACTTGTTCACGAACCATAGAAACCGTATAGGTTGAGGGGAGTGAACAAGGGGAAAAAGAAGATCGAATCATCCATTAGATGGGTTGGTGTTGGACACCACTTTATGAAAATTAATAGACTAGAAACCTGTTCGGTTGCCCTCTATTAAGATTTATAAAGAACTCGATCACCACTATGAAGTAGAGCGACGATACTTCCGAATTTCACATGGGAGTGTGTTATTCTGATAAAAATAGTGGGAGTTAGGTAACAAGAATAGAAAAGACCTTGATTCTATACTCAGAACATAATTGAATGAGTCACTAATTAATCTATCGTACTTAATGCAGACTCAAATCTCAATATGACAATGAATCCACTCGCAATTCTACTCGAAAAGAACACCTTAATGGGACCTAACTTTGTGGATTGGCTCCGCAATCTGATGATTATCCTTAGTATAGAGGCACTGGGATACGTCTTGGAGACGGACATTCCGGCACCTCCTGTGCGGACCCGAGCCAATCAGGAAGAGATTGAAAACCACGAAAAGTGGGTTAAGGATGACGTGAAAGTCCGTGCTTATATGATGGCTTCCATGTCTAATGAGCTTCAGAGAGCTCATGAGAAAATGACTTTTGCTTGCGATTCTATCTCACTTAACCGAACTTTATGGTGAGCACAGCAGAACTGCTAGATATGAGATATCCAAGCAATTGTTTGGTGCAAGGATGAAGGAAGGTGAGAAGGTTGGGGAACACGTCCTAAAAATGATATCCATGATCGAGAGATTGGAGGCTCTTGATTTTAAAATGGATACTTCTCTCCAAACCGACCTTATCCTACAGTCTCTCCCTGATTCCTTCTCACAGTTTGTTATGAACTTCAACTGCAATGAGATTGCATGTAATTTAGCTGGGCTAATGAACAAACTTTTGACCGCTCAGACTCATATGAAGACTTCGTGGATGAAGGAGTCTTCTCTTGTGATTTCTTCTGGACCTCGGAGGTCTAAGAACAAGAAGAAAAAGACCAAGAAGCAAACTAGACCACAAGTTAAGGACCTTAAGGGTAAGGGCAAGGCCCCGATGGTTCTGAAGAACAAGAAGAAGAAGGATGCTTGTCTCAAGTGCGGTGAGATGGGCCACTGGGCTAGAGACTGTCCGATTCTTCATGGCACTTCAGGTACAGAACTTTTAGTTTTGGAAATAAATTGTTCTGCTACTGTATTTTCTACTTCATGGATACTGAATTCTGGTGCTAGTTCTCATATTTGTACCGTGAATCAGGATCTGGAACAAAGTAGGAAGCTTGGAGCTGGAGAAGTTATGATCACAGTCGGAAGCGGGCATAGTGTCGAGGTGACCGACATAGGATCACTTCTTTTGGGTTTAGAATCTGACTTTGTTTTGACTTTAGAAGATGTACTTGTTTTGCTCAAGGGGCACAAAAACATTATATCCATTTCGGTCATGGACCGAAAAGGCTTTTCATTTTTCATTGGTGATGGTTCCTGCAAAATTTATTTTAGAAATAAACTAGTGGGTACTGCTACATTGTTGAATGGATTGTGTCATCTAAATCTCAGCAACAAAGTAGTTGTGAATACTATGACTAGAAAACGTGGTAGGGATGAAACCAATCAAGTTTTGAAATGGCATCTTAGACTTGGTCATGTTGGTCAGACCAAGGTTTACAAGATGGAAAAAGATGGACTTATGGGTCCATTGGGAACAGATCCCTTTCCTACTTGTGAATCTTGCCTTAAAGGTAAAATGACTAAGTCCCCCTTCACAGGGACATTTGAAAGAGCCGCTGATAAACTGGGATTAATCCATACCGATGTATGTGGTGCTTTGGAAGCAGCACATGACAGATATCAATATTTCATTACGTTTACAGATGATCATACTAGGTATGGTTATGTATACTTAATGAAACATAAATCCGAGGCCTTTGAGAAATTCCAGGAATTCAAGGCCCTAGTCGAGAAACAAACTGGTAATCATATCAAAGCACTTCGGTCGGACCGAGGTGGCGAGTATATGAGTACGGAGTTTGACGAGTTCCTTAAGGAACATGGAATAGTTTCACAACTAACACCTCCAGGTACTCCTCAGTTAAATGGTGTGTCAGAAAGAAGAAATCGGACCTTGTTAAACATGGTCCGTTCCATGCTGGGCTATACTGACATACCAATTTACCTGTGGGGGTATGCACTCCTGACTGCCACTTATATCTTAAACAGATGTCCTTCCAAATCCGTTCCTAAAACTCCACATGAGATGTGGGAAGGAAGGAAACCAAGTCTTAATCATATTAGGATTTGCGGATGTCCCGCCTATGTCAAGAAGACTAAGGTGGAAAAGTTGGAAGCCAGGTCTGCGAAGGGATGTTTCATTGGATTCCCGTCTGGAATGATGGGATATCTATTCTACATGCCCGAATATCGAAAGATCGTTGTTGCTTTACAAGCACACTTCCTAGAACATGAGTTCATTCAGGAAGGCGGAGCAGGTAGAAGTATTTCTTTAGAAGAATACAATGAAACTCCTCGGGAGACACCTGTGCAAGAAACTGGAACCGAACTTTCTGAAACACGAGTACAACCACCTCGTAGGTCTAGTAGGGTGTTTTATTTACCTGAGAGGTATGGGCTTGTGCACTTGGAGGAGCTGGGTCTCCATGAGGTTCCAAGTGATAGCCAAGAGACCGACCCGACGACCTATGACCAAGCGATGGTGGATGTAGACTCCGCGAAATGGCGTGAAGCTATGGAAGCTGAGATAGACTCGATGCATGTCAATCAGGTCTGGACTCTAGTAGACCGCCCCAAGGGCATAGTGCCTATTGGGAACAAGTGGATCTACAAGAGAAAGACTGATGGTGATGGCAAGGTTGACGCCTATAAGGCCAGGCTTGTGGCAAAGGGTTATACCTAGAAGGAAGGGATCGACTACCACGATACCTTCTCGCCCGTAGCCATGATCAAGTCTATTCGCATGATGCTTGCTATAGCTGCCTACCACGATTATGAGATATGGCAAATGGACGTAAAGACGGTTTCCTTAATGGATTCCTCGAGGAGGAAATCTATATGGAGTAGCCTAAAGGTTTTGTGTCCGAAGTCGATATTCAGAAAGTGTGCAAGCTTCAGCGTTCCATTTATGGACTGAAGCAAGCGTCGCGTAGTTGGAACCTTCGTTTTGACGAGGCGGTCAAAGAGCTTGACTTCGTGCAAAATGAAGAGGAACCTTATGTATACAAGAGGGTTAGTGGGAGCAAGATTGCATTCTTAGTACTATATGTGGATGATATTCTACTAATATGAAATGATGTGGGAATGCTCAGTTCTGTAAAAGCTTGGCTTTCGAGTAATTTCTCCATGAAAGACTTGGGAGAAGCAACCTATATTCTTGGAATTCGACTCTACCGGGATAGAGCGAGGAGAACAATAGGCTTTTCCCAAGCCCTCTATATAAATAAGATCTTAAAGCGATTTAAGATGGATGATTCTAAAAGAGGGTTCCTACCGATGCAACATGGAATAAAACTCTCCTTGAAGATGTGTCCTCAAAGTGAGGAACAACGAAAGGAAATGAGTAATATACCATATGCTTCGGCCGTGGGTAGCCTTATGTATGCTATGTTGTGTACAAGACCTGACATCGCGCATGCTGTAAGCGTGGTGAGTAGGTTTCGAGCAAACCTGTGTAGGGAACATTGACTGCCAGAAAATGTTCTCAAGTACTTGAGAAGGACTAGAGATATGGTTCGATGTATGGCGGTGGAGAATTGGATGTGGTGGGATTCACCGATTCGGACTTCCAAGGAGGCGAAGGACGACTCGATGTCTACTCGGCTACATATTTACTCTTAATGGAGGAGCGTATCTTGGCGTAGCGCCAAGCAAAGCGCGGCTGATTCCACTGTCAGCCGAGTATCAAGCGACCTCGGAGGCTTCCATGGAAGGGTTACGGATTAAGAAGTTTCGGAGAACTTCAAGTGATACCATGTCTTGAAATTTACTGTTCATCTTTGCGACAACGACGGAGATGTAGCGCAGGCCAAGGAGCCGAGGTTTCACAACAGCACCAAACATATTGAGAGGAAGTATCATCTCGTGAGAGAATTTGTTCGCAAGGGATACATTGTGCTGCACAGAGTAGACTCGGCCGACAAAGTCGCCGATCCACTGACCAAGCCACTTTGTCAGACTAGCTTGGAGCGTCATCTAGAGAACATGGGTATTAGATACCATAGTGTGTGGCATTGAGTGCAGTGGGAGATTGTTAGGAGTATGCCCTCGAATGCCACTCAGAGGATGTTGAGTGAGGACATTGTACTTGTTATTATGTAAATCATCAATATAAGGCAATGGATGTTTTATTTATTTACTGGTAGTTACTGGCATTCCTAACTCATAAATATACATAAAGAAACTAGTCCGTGTATTTGAGAGCAAAACGTTTCACTCCTAATTGGATAAGGGGGTCGGCACTAGAAAGGTTTATAGCTCAAATAATTAATCGTTCGCAAGTCGATGAAACTTGACTGGGTGTTAAGTTTATGTGAAGACTTGTGTGAGCTTTGACAAGGAGAGTGCCTGTCGAACACTAATGGTTAGTGGGAGCACACTTTATAGGTATGCTAGTTGGATTAGTATACTCCAACCGACTCACCCTCGATTCATCACACGGATTTCACTCCGGGACAGTCAATGATGGAATCGAAAGGTTGTGATAGGTATTCGTGAACCTTCGACTTGAGGATTTAGTTAGGATGTGCTTGTGAAATCAAGATTTTCGTTAGAGTAGTTCGACTCTATAAACCGGAAGGCGGGGGTCAACCTCGACGTGCATCTTGATGGGCAAGTAGTAGGTCCTACTGAATACCAAGATAGAATTCTTTCTCCTGTTAGTGAACGGGTTACATGTCCTATGCGGTTATTGGCAGATGAGATCATAAGTCTTTGGCAAAGCATTGGAGCTAGCTCTAGTAGATACACGAGAGCTTGATGATCTCAATTTGCATTAACGCATGCATAGCGTCAAGTACAGATGGGGTTTGACTGACCGTGACCCTATAACTTGATCGGGACATTGGAAAGAAGGGTTTATACGTATACTGGTATTCACTACAGAATGGTTCTTGAATGATCCCAATCATTCGTTCTCAGTCGGGGTACAGTGTAGGCCACCAGGCTGGCTAGGTGGTGCTACTACTCTTTGGTTCCTCCCATTGCTGACTGAGACGGACCTACCGAGTCGCGCATTAGGATTGACGATGGAATGAATCGAGCTTAATCTCTCATTATGAATATTAGATATTGGATATCTAATTTGGGACATTGTATGTCTAAATCGATTTATTGGATAAATTGATTTACGGCCTAATGGATTAAATAAATTACTAGGTGATTAATTTAATTTGTGAATATAATTATTTCTTGGAGAAATTAATTATGTTATCATGTATTTGATATGATTAATTGATTGGATTAATTAATCGATATAAATACATCGGAACGGAATCAGAGTTTATCTATTTGGACTCTCGGGAGTCCGAAACGAACCGAAATCGTCCGATTTCTTCTAGAGGCCGGCCCCCACCTTGATTTCTTACCTTGATCATAGTCTTGTTTTCTTGTTGGAAGAATTTTGACATATGAGATTTCATATCTCTTATAATAAGGGAAAAGGAGATTTTGTGGGAGACATCATCTTGTGAATGATTTTGAAGACCAAAATAAAAACTCTCCTTCTCTTCTCCTTGCACACACTCACAACAAATTCATTAAAGAGAGAGGGAAGAGAAAACTTTGTTTTGTGTTCATTCACATTTTCTTAGAGAAAAATTATTGAGAGATATATTATACACTTAGAGTGTAACAATAAAAGCTTCATCACTTGATTCTAGCCGTAACCTTAGAGGTTAATCAAGTGTTGTCATTCCGGTCATTTTTCCGGCGCGTGGCAAGTAGAGACGTGGTACTTTCGGTGTTGGATCGTTCAAGGGCTTGGAGCGGATCGGATACGTAGAGATCAAGCAAAGCTTGGGGAATAGCTCAAGAGAAGGTTATCCATCTAATCAACGGACTACAAGGGTGAGTTTCTATATCTCTTGTGAATTCGTTTTTGATATTCGTATATACGTAGCTCGATCGATCCTCGTAGGATTCGGACCAAAAGCCGTCCAGGTTCATCCCGACATGATCCGACCAAGATCCGCGGCTGATCTCACCTACCACCCTGTCTTAATCATGTTGACTACGTATAGCGTGTGCTACAGTTCATACATAGCATGAGCTATGAAACCTAATTTAGCGTACGCTACGCCTAGTCGATAACGTGCGCTACATGTGCAAAAATCACAATTTAGAACACATTCATGCAATCATACGCTCAACACCACCGGATCATGAAATACGGAGAATAATAATCAGATCAAAATGTAACAAATACAATATCACAAGGGTCAAATACACATCAGAAATCTCGGGTATTACATCAATCAATACTACAAGGGCAGATACAATGTAACTGATCTCTAATTGGTTTTGGAGTGTTTTGGATTTCTAGTTGGTTGTGGAGTGTTTTGAATTTTTGAACTGGACCACTCCTTAGAGTTTTTGGATAGTTCTGGCAGCACAAAAATAAAGACAAAGAATTAGCTAGCTCTTATATTGCAAGAAAGTCAATAAATTTTATTAGTTATTTGTTGGAGGTTGGAGCCAGAGTATGAAACTAAAACTCAAATAGGGACAAAAAAATCAATTTATTGTTATAATTCACTAAATCAATAACAATAAGATGAAAGTTCAAAACAACCAGCATTGTTTTACATGTATAGAACAAGCTAATCTAACCTCTGAGTTCGCCGACCGTCGTGGAGTGTGTGATACCTCACCAGTGTGAGCTGCTCAGATGATATGTCGATTTCACGGTGAGTTTAGATGGAGCGAGAGAGGAGCGGGAGGGAGGTGTAAGTTGTGCCGAAGGGTCGCTTCACCGATGAGTTCAGAGTTACAGAAGAGTAAGGGAGGCGCCGGTATGAGCGGATGATGGAGAAGTTCGGCGGTCTCCTAATTTTTTAGTGTGAATCTTCCCGCAAATTCGAAGTATTTGCTCAAATTTGGAGTCTCACTGTCTCACTCTGTTGGACAAAGTAATTTATTATTTGCTTTGTTATTAGGCCTTGTTATTACTGCATTTTTAGTGTTTATTTTAGTATTAATTGAATTCTACTATTCAAGTTCGACTTCTAGTCTAGTTAGTATACTAATGTTTTAATGATTATTTCCTCCCATTCCTTATTTATTCCTAGGTCGGTCACCACTAACATTCAAATTATTTAACAAAATACAAAATATA
Organism: Orobanche coerulescens; assembly: GCA_033398695.1. Lineage (NCBI taxonomy): Eukaryota > Viridiplantae > Streptophyta > Magnoliopsida > Lamiales > Orobanchaceae > Orobanche > Orobanche coerulescens. The sequence goes on along the minus strand of CM065813.1, from coordinate 125,175,528 downwards.
AATTTATTTCCTAATTTTTTTATTTGTTGACCTTCCAACAAAAAAGTTGTTGCTAAAATTTGTTGATAAAATTGCAACGAATTTTCCGACATACAATTTTATTGTAGAAAGTGAAATTGCTTCGTTGATATTTTTCATCATCACCAACATTTCAACAATAGAAAAGTTCTATTGCTATATTTTCCAACAAAAACATTTTTCGTAGCAGTTGTTCAGCCACGCCACTTTCAAGAACAAATATGCCACGACAAAACTTGTTGGTAATAGTCATCTCCATCAAAATAGCAACAAAAATCACCGTCATTGAAGGGATTTTTTATTGTAGTGTGGCCCTATTCAGTTTTAGTCAAACATTCAGACTACAAATTAAAATACTATTGGGTTACAATAGTATGATTTGGACTAGGTAATAATTTATTTTATTTGGATAAATTCTACTAAAATATAAATTCGGTACAATTGATTAAATTAAAAATCTTAAATTAATAATTTAAATTAAATTATTTTAGACTCAATATCAATACTAATTATTAATTATTATTTTAGGAGACGAGAACTTGGAGCTTAGGACTTGAACTGCATTCACAACTCAATTGCAAGGATCATTGTATTTCGAGGTGGGACTATATGCTTATTTTATTTAATGATTATGCTAGTATGTGTGCATTTTTCTTGCCAAAATATATGTATGCACAAAAATTGCATATTGTTTACATTGTAGCCTCTAATGAGTAGTTGGCGTAATATGCTCAAAGTTTGCAAATTAATTATGCTGTAGCCTCCAAAGAGTAGTAGACAGTATGCACAAAGTTCGCATATTAATGTCCCTCAGGAAATCACTAGTTTCAGGCATATCATATACTTGACAACATGTATGTACTTAAATATTAACAATGCGTTCCCTCTTCACAGAGAGTTGAAAGTTCACCCCATATTTAAACCTTTCAAGTTGAGGAGTATGATGTGGCGGGTAATGGCGTGGCGTGATAATAATATTTATTTTATTTCTTCATTTTTTTTTCATTTACTTATATTGAACTTTGTTTCCGATGTCATAATTCGAGGTTATGGATGTTGTGAAACACTATAAGAATAAACGTCAAAGACTTCGGATAATATCTGAAGTAAAAATGTTATAATTACTGAAGTCTATGTTCGTGTAGTAAAAGGTATACTTTAGACTTGACTTTTTATGCGAACTCTAATATCCTAATAACCGAAGACTATCTCGGTTTTTTCTAATTATGATCCAAATGTGGGGGTAAGTGACGTAAAAGAATGCCTTTAACTTCGGTTATTTTATAATTGGCGTAGTAAAAAAATACTTTTTACTTCAGTTATTATATAATATATATTAGTATTTATGCAGTAATTGTTAGAAGTATGCCCTCGAATGCCACTCAAAGGATGTTGAGTGAGGGCATTGTACTTGTAATTATGTAAATCATTTATATAAGGCAATGTATGTTTCTTTATTTACTGGAAGTTACTGGCACTCCTAACTCGTAAATATACAAATAGAAACTAGTCTGTGTATTTGAGAGCAAAATGTTCCACTCCTTATTGGATAAGGGGGTTGACACTGGAAAGGTTTATAGCTCAAATACTTAATCGTTCGCAAGTCAATGAAACTTGACTAGGCATTAAGTTTATGTGAAAACTTGTGTGACGTGTTCTTTGAAATGGAGAGTGCCTGTCGAACACTAATGGTTAGTGGGAGCACACGTTATAGGTATGGTAATTGGATTAGTATACTCGAACCGACTCACCCTCGATTCGTCACACGGATTTCACTCCGGGACAGTCAATGACGGAATCGAAAGGTTGTGATAGGTATTCGTGAACCTTCGACTTGAGGATTTAGTAGGGATGTGCTTGTGACGTCAAGATTTTTATTACAGTTGATCGACCCTATAAAATGGGAGGTGGGGGTAAACCTCGACGTGCATCTTGACGGGCAAGTAGCAGGTCCTGCTGAATACCAAGATAGAATTCTTTCTCTTGTTAGTGAGCGGGTTATATGTCCTATGCGGTTATTGACAGATGAGATCATAAGTCTTTGGCCAAATATTGGAGCTAGTTGTATTGGATACACGAGAGCTCAATGATCTCGATTTGCACTAACGCATGCATAGCGTCGAGTACAGATAGAGTTTGACTGACCGTGACCCAATAATTTGATCGGGACATTTGAAAGAAGGGTTTATACGTATACTGGTATTCATGACAGAATGGTTCTTGAATGATTCCAATCATTCGTTCTCAGTTGGGGTACAGTGTAGGCCGCCAGGCTGGCTAGGTGGTGCTACTACTCTTTGGTTCCTCCCATTGCTGACTGAGACGGACCTACCGAGTCGCGCAATAGGATTGACGACGGAATGAATCAAGCTTATTCTCTCATAATGAATATTAGATATTGGATATCTAATTTGGGACATTGGATATCTAAATTAATTTGTTGGATAAATTAATTTACGGCCTAATGAATTAAATAAATTACTAGGTGATTAATTTAATTCAATGATATAATTATTTCTTAGAGAAATTAATTATTTTGTATTTGATATGATTAATTAATTGGATTAATTAATCGATATAAATACATCGGAACGGAATCGGAGTTTATCTGTTTGGACTCACGGGAGTCCAAAACGGACTGAACTCGTACGATTCCTTCTAGAGGCCCCCCCACACACACTTTGATTCCTTCACTTGGTCTTAGTCTTGCTTTTGGTAGGTGTATGACTAATGACTTTAGAGATATGATACCTCTTAAAATAAGGAAAAGGTTATTTTGTGGGATATGAAAGAAGAATAAAAAGACAACTACTCCTCACTCTGGAGAGACTTCATCCGTGAGTTTGGCAAGAGAGAGAAAAGAGTTCTTTTTCTTCATCTTCTTCATTTCACTTCTTGATTGTTCTTGGAGAAAATCAAGATATTTATTGAGAGTGTGTGATTTATATACTTAGAGTATATTCATCAAATTCAAAAGCTTCATCATCCTAGCTCTAGCCGTATCCTCGGAGGATAGCAAGGTGATCGTCGTTCCATTCGTTTCTCCGGCGCGTGGCAAGTAGAGACGCGGTATTTTCAGCGTTGGATCATCCAAGAGCTTGGAGCGGATTGGATCGTAGGGAAAGCAATTTAAAGCTTGGGGAATAGCTTAAGAGAAGGATGCCATTTAATCAACGGACTACAAGGGTATGTTTTCTCATATATCTTGTGTTTCGTATTATATTCATATATACGTAGCTCGATCGATCCTCGTAGGGATTTGGATCAAATTAATTTTTGTTTTACCGCTTCTGCTGGGCCTTCGTTTTAGGCACCGAATCCCAACAGTGGTATCGGAGCGTAGGTCTTACGATCGTATATACGCTATTGGCATTTGGAATGCTCGATTAGATGGTGAATGATTTGGAATCATTTTAGTCATAATCGTGGTATATGTTTTACGTTCGTTGTAGTTATATTTTTTGTAAGTTTATGTCTAAATATAAATCTTAATTTCTAGAAAATGTGATTTATATTGAAGATATAAATGTCGGAAAATATAGATATTGGATATTCGGTCGAAAAACTAGCCCCGAATTGCCGTTGGACGGTCCGGGAGTGGTCCGGAAGGAGGGGGGCGCGGCCCAGGGCTCGGGGGCCGCGGCCCAGGGCTCCTGCAGCCCGCTGGTAATGGTTCTGGACTGGGGGCCGCGACCCAGGGCTGTTGGGCAGCCCTTCTTGCTGCCTGGTGTCGTTTCGGGCGTGGTTCAGCCCATTTCGGAACCGTTTCGGGCTTGTTTTCTTCGTGTATTCCTAAAAATGATTTCCCACATTTTAAATTGGATTTAATATGGTTAAAATGATTTATGGTATTTCATTTTATAAGGGAAAATTGATTTATTGGAATACTTGTGATCGACCGAATTATTTTGAACATTTTCATATTACCGATTGTGTGAATCGATTGGATCGGTTTGTATTGTTGATTGGATCAATGTATCTCTACGCTTTCCATTTATATAGTATTTATTGGATGAATACTTTTGAATAGGGATGTGGTTCGTGGACTTAGTTTTGAATTGTTCATTTTATTCGATTGGGTTGTAAAGGCCGTTTTGAGCCTATTTATTTTACTAGAAATATTTGTATCTAGTATGCAATTTTCAATGTAAAATTTATATGTAATGACAAAAACCGGAGGAAGATCCGCTTCGAGAAGATGAAGATTCAAGACGAAGACTTGTAATTAGATTACAAAGTTTTTGTTTTCTAGGAACGGTCCATGAACCACATGTTGGTAGCAACTAGGTTGTGAATGGTTGTTTCATATTGTATGAATGCCACAAACGTGCTTACATGAATTAATATGCAAAGTGTAACATTAATTTCGATAATTCTCCCACAACAAATTATTAAGTTTATAAGGTTTCAAGGTTTTCCTTCCCTCCATCGAGCTTTCGGGAAATTGAAACCCAAACCAGATGTGCTGTGCTTCCGAGTTATCGGGGTAGTCGTTCGGGGAGGACGGATAAATTACCAGGAGTGCATTGGATACCTTCGATTGGAGCAAATTTTATCCCTAGAAACCTGGTCGGTTGCCGGATAAGATTCAATTATGAAACTGATTTGCGTCGATGGTATAAACTTAACTTGTTCACGAACCATAGAAACCATATAGGTCGAGGGGAGTGAACAAAGGGAAAAAGAAGATCGAATCATCCATTAGATGGGTTGGTGTTGGACACCACTTTATGAAAATTAATAGACTAGAAACCTGTCCGGTTGCCCTCTATTAAAATTTATAAAGAACTCGATCACCACTATGAAGTAGAGCGACGATACTTCCGAATTTCACATGGGAGTGTGTTAGACCTTAATTCTATACTCAGATCATAATTGAACGAGTCACTAATTAATCTATTATACTTAATGCAGACATAACTCTCAATATGACAATGAATCCACTCACAATTCTACTTGAGAAGAACACCCTGATTGGACCTAACTTTGTGGACTGGCTCCGCAATCTGATGATTGTCCTCAGTTTAGAGGCAGTGGGATACGTCTCGGAGACACACATTTCGGTGCCTCCTGTGCGGACCAGAGCCAATCAGGAAGAGATGTAAAACCACAAAAAGTGGGTTAAGGATGACGTAAAAGTCCGTGCATATATGATGGCTTATATGTCTAATGAGTTTCAGAGAGATCATGAGAAAATGACTTCTGCTAGGCAGATTCTATCTCACTTAACCGAACTTTATGGTGAGCACAGTAGAACTACTAGATATGAGATATCCAAGCAACTGTTCGGTGTAAGGATGATGGAAGGTGAGAAGGTTGGGGAACACATCCTCAAAATGATATCCATGATCGAGAGATTGGAGGCTCTTGATTTTAAAATAGATACTTCTATCCAAACCGACCTTATCCTACAATCTCTTCCTGATTCCTTCTCACAGTTTGTTATGAACTTTAACTGCAATAAGATTGCATGTAATTTAGCCGGGCTAATGAACAAACTGGTGACCGCTCAGTCTCAGATGAAGACTCCAGGGATGAAGGAGTCTGCCCTTGTGATTTCTTCTGGACCTCAGAGGTCTAAGAATAAGAAGAAAAAGACCAAGAAGCAGACTGGACCACAAGTTAAGGACCTTAAGGGTAAGGGCAAGGCCCCGACAGTTCCGAAGAACAAAAAGAAGAAGGATGCCTGTCTCAAGTGCGATGAGCTGGGCCACTGGGATATATACTATCCGATTCTTCATGGCACTTCAGGTACAGAACTTTTAGTTTTGGAAACAAATTGTTCTGCTACTGTATTTTATACTTCCTGGATACTGGATTCTGGTGCTAGTTCTCATATTTGTACCGTGAATCAGGATCTGGAACAAAGTAGGAAGCTTGGAGCTGGAGAAGTTATGATCACAGTCGGAAGCGGCCATAGTGTCGAGGCGACCGACATAGGATCACTTCTTTTGGGTTTAAAATCCGGCTTTGTTTTGACTTTAGAAGATGTACTTGTTTTGTCCAAGGGGCACAAAAACATTGTATCCATTCTGGTCATGGACCGAAAAGGCTTTTCATTTTTCATTGGTGATGGTTCCTGCAAAATTTATTTCAGAAATAAACTAGTGGGTACTGCTACATTGTTAAATGGATTGTATCATCTGAATCTCAGCAACAAAGTAGTTGTGAATACTATGACTAGAAAACGTGGTATGGATGAAACCAATCAAGTTTTTAAATGGCCTCTTAGACTTGGTCATGTTGGTCAGACCAAGGTTTACAAGATGGAAAAAGATGGACTTATGGGTACATTGGGATCAAATCCCTTTCCTACTTGTGAATCTTGCCTTAAAGGCAAAATGACTAAGCTCCCTTCAAAGGGACTTTTGAAAGAGCCGCTGATAAACTGGGATTAATCCATACCGACGTATGTGGTGCTTTGGAAGCAGCACGTGATGGATATCAATATTTCATTAAGTTTACAGATGATCATACTAGGTATGTTTATGTATACTTAATGAAACATAAATCCGAGGCCTTTGAGAAATTCCAAGAATTCAAGGCCCTAGTCGAGAAACAAACTGGTAATCATATCAAAGCCCTTCGGTCGGACCGAGGTGGCGAGTATATGAGTACGGAGTTTGACGAGTTCCTTAAGGAACATGGAATAGTTTCATAACTAACACCTCTAGGTACTCCTCCGTTAAATGGTGTGTCAGAAAGAAGGAACCGGACCTTGTTAAACATGGTCCGTTCCATGCTGGGCTATACTTACTTACCAATTTACCTGTGGGGGTATGCACTCCTGACTGCCGCTTACATCTTGAACAGATGTCCTTCCAAATCCATTCCTAAAACTCCACATGAGATGTGGAAGGGCAGTAAACCAAGTCTTAATCATATTAGGATTTGGGGATGTCCCGCCTATGTCAAGAAGATTAATTTGGAGAAGGTGGAAGCTAGGTCCACGAAGGGACGTTTCATTGTATTCCCGTCTGGGACGATGGGATATCTATTCTATATGCCCGAAGATCGAAAGATCATTGTTGCTTTTAAAGGCACACTTCCTGGAAAATGAGTTCATTCAGGAAGGCGGAGCAGGTAGAAGTATTTCTTTAGAAGAATACAATGAAACTCCTCGGTAGACACCTGTGCAAGAAACTGGAACCAAACCTTCTGAAACACAAGTGCAACCACCTTGTAGGTCTAGTAGCGTGTCTCATTTACCTGAGAGATATGGGCTTGTGCACTTGGAGGAGCTGGGTCTCCATGAGGTTCCAAGTGATAGCCAAGAGACTAACCCAACGACCTATGAACAAGCGATGGTGGATGTAGACTCCGTGAAATGGCGTGCAGCTATGGAAGCTGAGATAGACTCGATGCATGTCAATCAGGTCTGGACTCTACTAGACCGCCCCAATGGCATAGTGCCTATTGGGAACAAGTGGATCTACAAGAGAAAGACTGATGGTGATGGCAAGGTTAATGCCTATAAGGCCAGGCTTGTTGCAAAGGGTTATACCAGAAGCAAGGGATCGATTACCACGATACCTTCTCACCTGTAGCCATGATCAAGTCTATTCGCATGATGCTTGCTATAGCTGCCTACCACGATTATGATATAAAACAAATGGACGTAAAGATGGCTTTTCTTAATGGATTCCTCGAGGAGGAAATCTATATGGAGCAGCCTAAAGGCTTTGTGTCCCAGGTCGATATTCAGAAAGTGTGCAAGCTTCAGCATTCCATTTATGGACTGAAGCAAGCATCGCGTAGTTGGAACCTTGGTTTTGGCGAGGTAGTTAAAGAGTTTGCACACTGATTCGGACTTCCAAGGACTGAAGGAAGACTCGATGTCAACTTCTGGCTACATATTTACTCTTAATGGAGGAGTAGTATCTTGGCGTAGCGCCAAGAAAAGCGCGACTGCTGATTCCACCTGTCAGGCTGAGTATCAAGCAGCCTCGGAGGCTTCCAAGGAAGGGTTCTGGATTAAGAAGTTTTTGGGAGAACTTCAAGTTATACCATGTGCTGAGCTGCCTGTTCTGCTGTACTACGACAACGACGGAGCTATAGCGCAGTCCAAGGAGCCGAGGTTTCACAACAGCACCAAACATATTGAGAGGAAGTATCATCTCGTAAGAGAATTTGTTCGCAAGGGATACATTATGCTACATAGAGTAGACTCAGCCGACAACGTCGCTGATCCACTGACCAAGCCACTTTCTCAGACTAGCTTGGAGCATCATATGGAGAACATGTGTATTAGATACCATAGTGTGTGGTATTGAGTGCAAGTGGGAGATTATTAGAAGTATGCCCTCGAATGCCACTCAGAGGATGTTGAGTGAGGGCATTGTACTTGTAATTATGTAAATCATTTATATAAGGCAATATATGCTTCTTTATTTACTAGAAGTTACTGGCATTCCTAACTCGTAAATATACATAAGGGGGTTGGCACTGGAAAGGTTTATAGCTCAAATACATAATCGTTCGCAAGTCAATGAAACTTGACTGGGCGTTAAGTTTATGTGAAAACTTGTATGACGTGTTCTTTGACATGGAGAGTGCCTGTCGAACACTAATGGTTAGTGGGAGCACACGTTATAGGTATGGTAATTGGATTAGTATACTCGAACCGACTCACCCTCGATTCGTCACACGGATTTCACTTTGGGACAGTCAATGACAGAATCGAAAGGTTGTGATAGGTATTCGTGAACCTTCAACTTGAGGATTTCGCAGGGATGTGCTTGTGACGTCAAGATTTTCATTAGAGTAGTTCGACCCTATAAACCGGGATGTGGGGTTCAACCTCGACGTGCATCTTGACGTGTAAGTAGCAGGTCCTGCTGAATACCAAGATAGAATTCTTTCTCCTGTTAGTGAGCGGGTTATATGTCCTATGCGGTTATTGGCAGATGAGATCATAAGTCTTTGGCCAAAGCATTGGAGCTAGTTGTATTGGATACATGAGAGCTCAATAATCTCGATTTGCACTAACGCATGCATAGCGTCAAGTACAGATAGGGTTTGGCTGACCGTGACCCTATAACTTGATTGGGACATTTGAAAGAAGGGTTTATACGTATACTGGTATTCACGACAGAATGGTTCTTGAATGATCCTAATCATTCGTTCTCAGTTGGTGTACAGTGTAGGCCGCCAGGCTGGCTAGGTGGTGCTACTACTCTTTGGTTCCTCCCATTGCTGATGGAGACGGACCTACCGAGTCAAGCAATAGGATTGACGACGGAATGAATCAAGCTTATTCTCTCATAATGAATATTAGATATTGGATATCTAATTTGGGACATTGGATATCTAAATTAATTTATTAAATAAATTAATTTACGGCCTAATGAATTAAATAAATTACTGGGTGATTAATTTAATTCATAGATATAATTATTTCTTAGAGAAATTTATTATTTTGTATATTATATGATTAATTAATTGGATTAATTAATCGATATAAATACATTGGAATAGAATCGGAGTTTATCTGTTTGGACTCACGGTAGTCCGAAACGGACTGAACTCGTATGATTCCTTCTAGAGCCCCCCCCCCCCACTTTGATCCCTTCACTTGGTCTTAGTCTTGCTTTTGGTAGGTGTATGACTAATGACTTTAGAGATATAATATCTCTTAAAATAGGGAAAAGGATATTTTGTGGGATATAAAAGAAGAATAAAAAGACAACTACTCCTCACTCTTGAGATACTTCATCCGTGAGTTTTGGCAAGAGAGAGAGAGAAAAGAGTTCTTTTTCTTCATCTTCTTTATTTCACTTCTTGATTGTTCTTGGAGAAAATCAAGATATTTATTGAGAGTGTGTGATTTATATACTTAGAGTATATTCATCAAATTCAAAAGCTTCATCATCCTAGCTCTAGCGTATCCTCGGAGGATATCAAGGTGATCGTCGTTCTGTTCATTTCTCCGGCACGTGACAAGTAGAGACGTGGTATTTTCGGCGTTGGATCATCCAAGATCTTGGAGCGGATTGGATCGTAGGGAAAGCAATTTAAAGCTTGGGGAATAGCTCAAGAGAAGGATACCATTTAATCAACGGACTACAAGGGTATGTTTTCTCGTATATCTTGTGTTTCGTATTATATTTGTATATACGTAGCTCGATCGATCCTCGTATGGATTCTGATCGAATTAATTTTCGTTTTACCACTTCCGCTGGGCCTTCGTTTTAGGCACCGAATCCCAACAGTAATATATATTAGTATTTCACATTTCAATTTAAAATTCATATGCCAAAATCTACATTCACCTATAACTAACCATTAACCACAAGAGCTCAATAATATAAGAACCAACAATAAACAGCATTCATAAGAATAAACATCAAAGATTTCGGATAATATTTGATGAAACGACAAGTCCTCCCGAGCCTAAGAGAACTCCCCTTCCTCCGCACCCTCACCAACATACCAATGCACAAAGGCGCGTTTGGCATACATCAGATCAAACTTGTGATCAATCCTCGAAAACACCTCGGCAACACTGGTGGAGTTTGAAATCATGCAAACAGTCCTCTGCACCTTAGCAAGGTCACCACCGGGGACAACAGTTGGCAGATGGTAGTTAATGCCACAGTTGAAGCCTATCGGGCACCAGTCAACGAACTGGATAGTCCTCTTGGTCTTGATTGTGGCGAAAGCCGCATTGACGTCCTTCGGAACAACGTCACCATGGTACATCAAACAACATGCCATGTATTTTCCATGGCGGGGGTCGCATTTGATCATCATGGACGACGGCTCAAAGGTGGTGTTGGTGATTTCAGCAAGGGAGAGTTGTTCATGGTAGGCCTTCTCAGCAGAGATAACAGGGGCATATGATGAAAGCATGAAGTGGATCATTGGGTATGGGATCAAGTTGGTTTGAAATTCATTGACATCCACGTTAAGAGCACCATCAAACCTCTTGGGAAGAAGTCAATGAAGAAATGACCTGGTCATTTCATCAAACACATTTCAGTCATACTTAAAATAATCTTGCACTAATAAATTATTATTGTTAATAATGAGAAGAGCAATCTATAGCTACATAATCTGACGAAAAATACCTGAGAAATGAGCATGTTGAGATTTGTTCCAGTGGGCCTCTCAATGTCAAGTGATTTGCGGCAAATATTATAGATAGCTTTGTTATCAAGGAGCACAGCCACATCAATGTGCTCGATAAGGGCATGGGTCGAGAGCACAGAATTATAAGGCTCGACAACAATGGTAGAAACTTGAGGGGAAAGGTAAATAGTGAAACCCAACTTCGATATTTTACCATAATCAACAGAGAGCCTCTCGAGCAAAAGGGATCCAAGCCCAGATCCAGTACCACCACCCACTGCATGGAAAACAAGGAATCCTTGTAGCCCAGTGCAGTTATCAGCGAGCTTGTGTATCCTGTCCAGGCACAGATCCAAATTTCTTTGCCGATTGTGTAGTGACCTCTAGCAAAGTTGTAGTGACCAGGGCTCGGGGGCCGCGGCCCAGGGCTACTGCAGCCCACTGGTAATGGTTCTGGACTGGGGGCCGCGGCCCAGGCTCAGGGGGTCATGGCCCAGGGCTGCTGGGCAGCCCTTCTTGGTGCCTGGTGTCGTTTCGGGTGCGGTTCAGCCCATTTCGGACCCGTTTCGGGCTTGTTTTCTTCGTGTGTTCCTAAAAATGATTTCCCACATTTTAAATTGGATTTAATATGGTTAAAATGATTTATGGTATTTCATTTTATAAGGGAAAATTGATTTATTGGAATACTTGTGATCGACTGAATTATTTTGAATGTTTTCATATTACCGATTGTGTGAATCGATTAGATCGGTTCGTATTGTTGATTGGATCAATGTATCTCTACGCTTTCCATTTATATAGTATTTATTGGATGAATGCTTTTGAATAGGGATGTGGTTTGTGTACTTAGTTTTGAATCGTTCGTTTTATTCGATTGGGTTGTAAAGGCCGTTTTGAGCCTATTTATTTTACTAGAAATATTTGTATCTAGGATGCAATTTTCAATGTGAAATTTATATGTAATGACGAATACCGGAGGAAGATCCGTTTCGAGAAGACGAAGATTCAAGACGAAGACTTGTAATTAGATTACGGAGTTTTTGTTTTCTAGGAACGGTCCATGAACCACATGTTGGTAGCAATGGTTGTTTCATATTATATGAATGCCACAAACGCGCTTAAATGAATTAATATGCAAAGTGTAACATTAATCGCGATAATTCTCCCACAACAAATTTTTAAGTTTATAAGGTTTCAAGGTTTTCCTTCCCTCCATCGAGCTTTTGGGAAATTGAAACCCAAACCGGATGAGCTGTGCTTCCGAGTTATTGGGGTAGTCGTTCGGGGAGGACGGATAAATTACTGGGAGTGCATTGGATGCCTTCGGTTGGAGCAAATTTTATCCCTAGAAACCTGATAGGTTGCCGGATAAGATTCAATTATGAAACTGATTTGCGTCGATGGTATAAACTTAACTTGTTCACGAACCATAGAAACTGTATAGGTTGAGGGGAGTGAATAAAGGGAAAAAGAAGATCGAATCATCCATTAGATGGGTTGGTGTTGGACACCACTTTATGAAAATTAATAGACTAGAAACCTGTTCGGTTGTCCTCTATTAAAATTTGTAAAGAACTTGATCACCATTATGAAGTAGAGCGACGATACTTCCGGATTTCACATGGGAGTCTCAGATGAAGACTCCACAGATGAAGGAGTCTGCCCTTGTGATTTCTTCTGGACCTCAGAGGTCTAAGAATAAGAAGAAAAAGACCAAGAAGCAGACTGGACCACAAGTTAAGGACCTTAAGGGTAAGGGCAAGACCCCGATAGTTCCGAAGAACAAAAAGAAGAAGGATGCCTGTCTCAAGTGCGATGAGCTGGGCCACTGGGCTAGATACTGTCTGATTCTTCATGGCACTTCAGGTACAGAACTTTTAGTTTTGGAAACAAATTGTTCTGCTACTGTATTTTCTACTTCATGGATACTGGATTCTGGTGCTAGTTCTCATATTTGTACCGTGAATCAGGATCTGGAACAAAGTAGGAATCTTGGAGCTGGAGAAGTTATGATCACAGTCGGAAGCGGCCATAGTTTCGAGGCGACCGACATAGGATCACTTCTTTTGAGTTTAGAATCCGACTTTGTTTTGACTTTAGAAGATGTACTTGTTTTGCCCAAGGGGCACAAAAACATTGTATCCATTCCGGTCATGGACCGAAAAGGCTTTTCATTTTTTATTGGTGATGGTTCCTACAAAATTTATTTCAGAAATAAACTAATGGGTACTGCTACATTGTTAAATGGATTGTATCATCTGAATCTCAGCAACAAAGTAGTTATGAATACATTGGGATCGGATCCCTTTCCTACTTGTGAATCTTGCCTTAAAGGCAAAATGACTAAGTCCCCCTTCATAGGGACTTTTGAAAGAGCCACTGATAAACTGGGATTAATCCATATCGACGTATGTGGTGCTTTCGAAGCAGCACGTGACGGATATCAATATTTCATTACGTTTACAGATGATCATATTAGGTATGGTTATGTATACTTAATGAAACATAAATCGGAGGCCTTTGAGAAATTCCAGGAATTCAAGGCCCTAGTCGAGAAACAAACTGGTAAACATATCAAAGCACTTCGGTCAGACCGAGGTGGCGAGTATATGAGTACGGAGTTTGACGAGTTCCTAAAGGAACATGGAATAGTTTCACAACTAACACCTCCAGGTACTCCTCAGTTAAATGGTGTGTCAGAAAGAAGGAACCGGACCTTGTTGAACATGGTCCGCTCCATGCTGGCCTATACTGACTTACCGATTTACTTGTGGGGGTATGCACTCCTGGCTGCCGCTTACATATTGAACAGATGTCCTTCCAAATCCGTTCCTAAAACTCCACATGAGATGTGGGAGGGCAGGAAACCAAGTCTTAATCATATTAGGATTTGGGGATGTCCCGCCTATGTCAAGAAGATTAAGGTGGAGAAGTTGGAAGCTAGGTCCGCGAAGGGACGTTTCATTGGATTCCCGTCTGGGACGATGGGATATCTATTCTATATGCCCGAAGATCGAAAGATCGTTGTTGCTTTACAAGCACACTTCCTGGATAATGAGTTCATTCAGGAAGGCGGAGCAGGTAGAAGTATTTCTTTAGAAAAAAACAATGAAACTCCTCGGGAGACACCTGTGAAAGAAACTGGAACCGAACCTTCTGAAACATAAGTACAACCACCTCGTAGGTCTAGTAGGGTGTCTCATTTACCTGAGATGTATGGGCTTGTGCACATGGAGGAGCTGGGTCTCCATGAGGTTCCAAGTGATAGCCAAGAGACCGACCCAACGACCTATGACCAAGCGATGGTAGATGTAGACTCCTCGAAATGGCGTGAAGCTATGGAAGCTGAGATAGACCCGATGCATGTCAATCAGGTCTGGACTCTAGTAGACCGCTCCAAGGGCATAGTGCCTATTGGGAACAAGTGGATCTACAAGAGAAAGACTGATGGTGATGGCAAGGTTGACGCCTATAAGGCCAGGCTTGTGGCAAAGTGTTATACCAAGAAGGAAGGGATCGATTACCACGATACCTTCTCGCCCGTAGCCATGATCAAGTCTATTCACATGATGCTTGCTATAGCTGCCTACCATAATTATGAGATATGGCAAATAGACGTAAAGACGGCTTTTCTTAATGGATTCCTCGAGGAGAAAATCTATATGGAGCAGCCTAAAGGTTTTGTGTCCGAGGTCAATATTCAGAAAGTGTGCAAGCTTCAGCGTTCCATTTATGGACTGAAGCAAGCGTCGCGTAGTTGGAACCTTCGTTTTGACGAGGCAGTCAAAAAGTTTGACTTCGTGCAAAATGAAGAGGAACCTTGTGTATATAAGAGGGTTAGTGGGAGCAAGATCGCATTCTAAGTACTATATGTGGATGACATTCTACTAATAGGAAATGATGTCTGAATGCTCAGTTATGTGAAAGCTTAATAATAGTAATAATAATAATAATAACAATTATAATAATGATAAATAATAATAATAATAATAATAATAGTATTCAACAACAATAATAAACATTATTATTAATAATAGTAAATATTATTAGTAATAATAATAGTAATCAATAACAGCAACAATAATAATAACAATAATCAAGATTATTATTATTATTAAGAATAATATTAATAATTAATAGTAATAATAATAACAATAATAATAATAATTGAACCGAATCGAATCGAATGGACTCGAATCGAATCGAATCGAATCGAATCGAATGGACTCGACTCAATGGCCCAATCGAATGGACTCGACGACTGACTCGATCGAATCAAAATCGAAAAATAAGTCCAAAAGAATAGGGCCTTAGTCATTTCCCTTTGACTAAAACATTATTAGGCTAGAATTTCTTAACTTGGTCCAAACTCTCTGAATGAAACATTATACTGTAATACCCGCAATTTCGGATTTCGGTGATTTTCTTCTTTTTTCGGCGGGAGCCTGTTTTGACGAATCGCTCGTGATCGTTTCGTCATTCCAAGAGTATTTAATTCTGCACTTTTTAACATCCGAGTTCGTTTCGGTGTCGTTTTGTTGAGTTTCGTGCTTCTTAGCGACTTTTCCGCACTTGAGTTCGAT
>CM065813.1:125077357-125152357 GCA_033398695.1 Orobanche coerulescens | reverse complement strand
GAAGGCATCATGAGTAAGTCGGGAGAAAAAGTCTCATAGGTTGTGTGCCGACTCGGAGTCGCAATTGTTATTGTTATTATTATTATCAAGGAGTGTGTACAACAAACACAAATGAAAGTCGGGAAGGCATGCCGACTGAGTCGGTAAAAAATATCTCGTTTTGAGATCGTAGAGTGCCAATAGTGCACATTATGAAATTCGAGAAGGCATCACGACTTAGTCGGGAGAAAAAGTCTCATAGGTTGTGTGCCGGCTCGGAGTCGTAATTTTTATTATAATCAAGGAGTGTACAACAAGCACAAATGAAAGTCGGGAAGGCATGCCGACTGAGTCAGTAAAAAATATCTCATTTTGAGATCGTGGAGTGCCAATAGTGCACATTATGAAATTCGAGAAGGCATCACGACTTAGTCGGGAGAAAAAGTATCATAGGTTGTGTGCCAGCTCGAAGTCGCAATTGTTATTATTATCAAGGAGTGTACAACAAGCACAACTGAAAGTCGGGAAGGCATGCCGAGTGAGTCAGTAAAAAATATCTCGTTTTGATCTTGGAGTTCCGCTAGTACAAAGCACAATATGCAATTTGAGAAAGCATCGTGACTTCGTCGGGCCATGGGTTGTGTGGGGGTTTACAGTTGATAATAATAGTTATTATTATCAAGGAGTTTAGAAGCAATATGAAAGTTGGGAAGGCATCCCGACTTGGTTGGTAAAAAATATCCCGTTGCCCATCTCGAAGTTCTAATAGTTCACATGCACATTATGAAATTCGAGAAGGCATCACGACTTAGTCGGATCGTAGGTTGTGTGCCGGCTCGAACTCCCGGTTTATCATCTGATGGGTTTACAAATAAAATGAAATTCGAGAAGGTACCACGACTTAGATGGAGCATGCACTTGCTCGGAGTCCCAATTATTTATTATCAAGGGGTTTCCAAGCCGATTGCGAGCATAATGGGATAAACTGTTGATGCAAAAATAATCTTACCGACCGATGATATCTGCTACTATTTGCACGTCATTTCTTAAGTTGATTCTCTACTTCCTGCCTAGAATCATAATTGGCAAATATCTCTACTATTTTTGATGATTACTTAATGACTATCTATCAATTTAATTCAAAATTATTTATTTTTTATATATTATTAAATAATTTTAGAACAATTACCTAATATTTTAAAATAAAGATATATTTTATAAAATAAATACTCCTATTTCGTAATTTTAACTAAATTAAAAATAAATTATTTATTTTTATATATTATTAATAATTTTGAAGCAATTATTTATTATTTTAAAATAAAGAAAATACATTTAAAAGATAGAAACTACTATTTCGTAATTTTAACAAAATTAAAAAATAATTTAGTTATTTTTATATTAATAATAATATTTCAGTAATTAGTTAATATTATAAAATAAACAAAATATATTTGAAAAGTAAAAATTATTCTTTCCTAATTTTTAATTAATATTTTGATTTATTTATTAATTTTATTTATATTTTCAATAATCATTGGTTATTTTTTATTTATTTAATATTTATAAAATTATAAATAACTTTTTATAGTGTAAATATATTGTTTTATATTTTTTATCAATATAAACTTATACAATAATTAATTTATAATAACTTATATTGGCTTTAAACTCGGAGTAGGTTCTCCAGCCTTTCAATATCTACTGCACTCGCAAGGGATTATTCTTCTAAGCCTATTATAGGGGGGAGGGTGTGTGAGAGGGTGTCAGCGAGCTGGCTGCTTACTTTTGAGTAACTTCCAAGGGCCGAGTCCAGTAGTCACCCTCTAAAGAAACACACACAATAAATTTTTCCGGCAGTGTCGAGAACAAGATTCCGGCGACTTGCTCCGGTGGGTAGTGTGAGAGAGCGGCATTCTCTAACGTGGGCGTTCGATAACCAACCTGGTAGTCGGGCGAGCATGGTGCGGGTGTTGCTTGATTGTGCAAACATCATAGTAGAGAAGCTAAATTTTGTATTTGAGATGTTGTCTGTGAGTTGGTTGGTTGGTTCGGTCGAGCGGTCACCTCCGCCGCTCGTGGGCTTTTTCTGGCATTGTCTCGAACAAGATTCTGGAAAGCTGCTTAGGTGGGCAGTCTCAGTGAGCGACGTACCGGTACGTGAGCATTTGATAACCTATTAGGTCGTCGGACGAGCATGGTGAGGCGGTCGCTTGTTGGGGCAAAACATCGTAGTAGACTGCCATGTTCTGCGATTAGATGCGTTGTTAGGAAATTGCTCGGTTGGTTCGGTAAAGCGGTTTTCCATCACTTGTGGGCATTTCCTAGTAATTATTCGACTGAGATTTCAGTTAGCTGCTTCGGATGTGAACACGCTGAATAGGAACAGACTTCAATTTGCCCAAATTTGTGTTGAAATTAGTCTTACGGACGTGTTGCATAACTCGGTTGGCATCAAGTGTAATGGTGTTCTGACTGAGTTATAAGTCGAATATGAAAAACTACCCCGGTACTGCCGACATTGTCGACATGTTGGTCATGACATTGATACTTGTTATATTAAAAATCTAGCTTTAAAACCCAAAACGTTTGAGAATAAATTTCAAAACAAAACCAATTTGGAGAAGGGTAAAGAAATAGAAAAAGATAAATGGGTGCATGTTGGCCAACCAAATTTTAAGTCCCCTTCGAAAAATAATAGTTTAAAGAATTTGATAATTACTATACCAATTGAACGACCAGGTCCATCCGTTGGGCCGATTAATATGTCTAACGCTGGTGTGGGAGATGTTGCAGAAAAAATAACAACTACAGTCAATGGCAAAGAAGCACTGGTGGAAACAAGAAATATGTTGGCGATATTAAAAAATGAGGAGGAAGCAGAAGACCAAAATCTGGTGAAGGACTTTGATAACTCTAAATCTATTGATGCTGATAGTTTTAGAAATATTAGTCCTAGTAATAACTTGACTGGGTCTTGTATTAAACCCACCCTGGCATCCCCTCCAGTCAATGTGTTGAGTAAATCCCTCCCCTCCAATTTGGCTGGTGACTGTCCTATTAATTCCCCCCCCCCTTCTTGTCCCCCAACCATTTTGGATATTTGTGAAAATTCGTTATGTAATTCACTTGCTGAGGCACCTGCTGCTCGGCATAGCTCTCCTTCGGCTTCAAAGCTGGATCATTCTACTGGGGCAGGTATTACTCCTTCCTCTACTGGCATCCCTCCCCCCGTTTTACTTGGTAACGTACTTGATGATGTGATGATTAATGATTGTGATGAGTCATCTAATAGTTCGGGAACTCGGCCCGTACAGGTTATTGGGACCAGTAGGGGTATCACTCAAAATCCCCTAAAACTGCCCTTGATTCAGAATCATTTATCCTCGGATGAGGAATCTGAGCCTAGGGAGTTTAAGGACGATGTTGATGAGGGCACCTCGGAACCTTCTTTTGACTCTAAGGAGGATATGTTTGAACAATCCCTATCGGAAGGGAACGAATCTAACCAATTGGAAACTAATAATAAACTTGTGCTCGCACTTCCGGTTAGAGTAGAGATAAAAACGGAAGTGCCTAAACCGACTAATAAATCTAAAAAATCTAAGACAACGAGCGCTAGCTCTAACAAACCCCAAGTATCCACCCGTCGAACCCGTTTTAATGGTTAATTTAATTATCTAGACTGTTAGAGGTATTGAGAACGAGTCTGCCCAAAAATTGTTAAACTATTCAAAAAAAGATTACCGACTTAATATTTTGGCTCTAATTGATCCGAAAGTTGATTTAAATGCTTCGTATTTTTGTAGATTATTTGGTTTTGATAAAGTTGTTGCTAATCGGAATAATCATATTTGGATTTTTTCGGATATCAACACTAATATTTCTGTAATTAAGAACACCGACCAAATGCTCCATACAACGGTTATGCATAATTCTTCCCCAGACCCTTTCCTACTTTCAGTTGTGTATTGTAAGAACACGAAAATTGAGAGGCGGGATTTGTGGGATGATTTAATTTCGGTTAGTCAAGTCCATACTCCGTGGACGGTGGGCGGTCATTTCAATATCGTCCTCCACCCTTGTGAAAAAAGAGAGGATAACCCACATATCCC
Organism: Orobanche coerulescens; assembly: GCA_033398695.1. Classification (NCBI taxonomy): domain Eukaryota; kingdom Viridiplantae; phylum Streptophyta; class Magnoliopsida; order Lamiales; family Orobanchaceae; genus Orobanche; species Orobanche coerulescens. The sequence continues at coordinate 125,148,263 of CM065813.1, read as the reverse complement.
GTCAGAGATGGAGGAATTTAGGGATGCTATCCTTGAATGTGAGCTCACCGGTGGAGGGTATGTGGGTTCTCCTTTCACTTGGTATAGTAATTCTATTTGGCAAAGGTTGGACCGTATTCTTTTCTCCTCCGAATGGTTTAATAAATTCAATAATTGTGTTGTTAGGCACATTCCTAGACACACTTCGGACCATCATGCTCTTCTTTGTGAATTCTCTTCCTCTCATATTAAACACCCTTCCTCCTTCCGTTTCCAAAATATGTGGACTAAACACCATGAGTTTTTGGAAGTGGTTAGAGATTCTTGGTCCATTCCTATTCCATATACGGGACTTTCTAAACTTTCCAAAAAACATTCCCGTCTTAAACTTGCTCTTAAAGACTGGAATAAGAGTGTGTTTGGGAATGTTTGTTAAAGTGGCCGAGGCTCAAAACTGTGCGGCTGTAGCGGAGTACAATTTTGACAACGATCCTTCCGATGTCAATAAGGAATATCTTCGTAAAATGAACGAGAATCTTAGCTGGACACTTTCTCTTGAAGAAATGTTTTGGAAGCAAAAAACGCAAACAAAATGAATTTTGGAAGGGGAGAGAAATAGCAAATTCTTTCATGATCTAATATTTGGTGAAAAGAAAAATGAACTTTATCCATAATATTGTGCATAATGGTACTAATCTCTCAGACTCTATGGATATTGCCAACTCGGCGGTCCATTATTTTGAAAATTGCTTCACTGAAGATAACACCGAGTGGGAGAATGTAAGGCTTGACATCAATCCTAAAAATATTGACTTCTTAGATAATAATATGATTTGTGATATTCCTTCGTTGGAAGAGGTGAGAGATGTGATTTTTGACATGGATAGTGGGAGTATCGCCGGGCAAGACAGTTTTAATGCTAAATTCTTTCAAGTGTGTTGGGATATCATTCAATTTGATGTTCTAGATGCGGTTGTTGATTTATTTAAAGGGGCGGATTTGACTCAAGCGTATTCTTCTACGATGCTATCATTAATTCCTAAAATTCTGTCCCCTAATTCTTGGAAAGATTTTAGGCCCAATAGCCTTTCCAATACTTCATATAAGATTTTTTCTAAACTTTTGAGCAAAAGGCTTAGTGGGCTTCTTCCTCGCATCATTAGCCACTGTCAATCGGCTTTTATCAAAGATCGCCTCATTACGGATAACAATCTTACGGCTATGGAGGTGACTCATGATATATCCCGGTCCAAACTTAACACCATTATTAAATTAGATATGGAGAAATCCTACGATAGGATGAATTGGGAGTTTTTGTTTAAAATTTTGGAGCTATTTGGTTTATCGCCTCATGCTATATCGCTTATTAAACAATGTGTTTGCTCACCTTGGTTTTCTATTATTATTAATGGCTCCCCATTGGGTTACTTCAAAAGTGGGAGAGGCCTCCGTCAAGGGGACCCGATCTCTCCTCTTTTATTTGTCCTTGCAGCTGATTATTTTTCTAGACTCATTGAGGACACATTTTCTAAAAATACGAGTATGTTTTTTATTATTCGGAAAAATGTCCGGATTACTCATTTGGCTTATGCGGATGATACATTACTTTTTGTTAATGCCACCAAGACTAATCTTCAAATTCATAACCAATGTCTTTACCATTACGAAGGGACTTCGGGTCAGAAAATTAATAAGTCCAAAAGCCTTTTTGTTATGCATAGCCCGAGTGTAGAAGACCGTCTTATGGTCAAGGTTATTACGGGTTTTGAACCTTCTTGCTTACCTATCCAATATCTCGGGATTCCACTTTGGAAAGGTAACCCGACTTTTGCTATGTTCCACAACGTGATTCTTAAAATCCAAAATAAAATTTCTATGTGGAGTCACCACCTCCTTTCCTTAGGGGGCAGAATTGAGCTGATCAAATCGGTTTTAAACTTGATCATCTTTTATTGTTTGCAAGTGATAAAACCACCCGGTAATGTTATTTTGTTTATTGAGAGACTTTTTAACAAATTTTTGTGGGGATCCAATGAGCATAAGCATAAAATCCATTGGGCTTCTTGGAATAAATTGTGTTTTCCCACTAATGAAGGTGGAATTGGCTGCCGGGATCTTAATGACACCATTCGTGTGGCTGAACTTAAAATCTGGTGGAGGTTCCGTACTACTAAAAATATTTGGTCGAATTTTATTAATGCCAAGTACTGTAAAAGACTCCACCCGATGATTGTTAAAAGTAATCCGTATGATTCTTCAATTTGGAAAAGGCTTTGTTCAATAAGAACCCATGCGGATGATAATATTTGGTGGAGTAGTGGGGATGATAATGTCTCTTTTTGGCATGATAGATGGTGTGATTTTAGCCCGCTATCCACTATTTTCCCGACTAAATCCAAAATGTAGGGGTGGGAACAAAAAATCCAAATCCCGATCCCGTCCGGTCCCGTCCCAAAATTACCCGGGATGGGACGGGATACAAAATTAAAAACACTAGGCCCATCCCGTCCTATTAGAGTAACTACGGGACGGGACACGGGACAAAAAATCTGATGCCCATAAGGCCCCCTCCCGTCCCGCTTAGTTTTTAATTTTTTTTAAAACCATATATTTTTATTATTTGTAACCCTTTTTTAATTAATTTTAACAATAAACTATTTTTATTTTTTACTATCTGTATATTATAATTATACACAAACCTAATCAACTCATATAAAATTAGTAACTCATGTTTTTTTTTCAAAAAAAATGGATATGTTGTATTCAATATTAATAATTGATATTTTAAAAGTTTAATTTAGGCTATTAAATTGGTTTGTTGGATATTTTTCCCAAATTTAGATGTATTGAATTATAGGTTTTCTTACTTTTTTCTAATTTATATTATGAATTTTTTTATGCGGGACTAAACCCGTCCCGTCCCGTTCTGTCCCGTCCCAATCGGGATACGGCCTGCGCGGGATGAAATTATGAAATCATCAATCCCGTCCCGTCCCGTCCCGCTTGTTATTACACGGGACAAGACGTGGGATGACCCCAGGCCCGTCCCATCCCGTTCCATGCCCACCCCTACCAAAATGTGTCTTGCTTCTTTTTGGGATGGATCGAATTGGGATAGGGATAAACTTTTATCGGTTCTCCCTAGCCATTATTGTGATTACATTAGTGCTTTCCCAACTCATTACAACCTCACTAAACCGTGATGGAAACTCTCTTCTAATGGGAATTTCTCTTTTAAAAGTGCTTGGGAAAGTACTAGACAATGTAAAAATGAGCATAATTTTCTTAAGAAATGTTGGAATCCTTTGATTACCCCTACCATTTCCTTTTTTATAGTTTGTGTTTTTAATGGCTGGATTCCGACCTCCGATTCCCTTGCTCGGAGAGGGATGATCATTGATATCCCTTGCTTTTGTTGTCATGAGGCAGAAACTCTATCTCATCTTCTACTTAGTGGCCATGTTGCAACTAAAGTTTGGGATGTGTTCCACACTATTGCCGGTTTCAAGAGGCCGAACACCAACAATATCGCCATGGCCTTGGCACCGCGGTTCAACAATTCGAGACATAAAATTCATATTTTCCACATCATCCCGATCCTTATTGCTTGGTTTTTGTCGTGTTGTAGGAATGAAAAAAGGATGAAAGCCATACCATTCACGGCCGAGAGGGTGTGCGGTCGGATTTGGAGCTATCTCCGGGCTCTTAGAATTCCCGACAAAATCCAAAGGTCTTTTTGGAAAGGGGCTGCCAACTATGCTATCCGTCTTGGAGGGAAGGCTGCCCCTAAGAAATCCTTACAGTTTTTTGCGATTAGATGGGCTAAACCATGTTTGGGGTGGGTTAAGTTAAATACGGATGGTGCAGCCAAGGGTAATCCGGGTTGTGCGGGGTCGGGAGGCATTATTCGTAACCATTTTGGGGTCCCGATGCTTTATTTATCAGAATTTTTAGGGGACCAAACTAACACTTATGCGGAACTTTATGCGATATGGAGGGGAATCGACCTTTGGTTGGATTAAAATTGGGACAATATTTGGGTGGAAACGGATTCTAAAGTGGCTATTCGGCTCATTCATGACAATGCCAATTGCCACTGGAAACTCCAAAGTTTGATTGTGAAAATATGGGCATTTCTCTCTAAGGCCAATATTCACATCTCACACATTTATAGAGAAGGAAATGGTGTTGCCGACATCTTGGCTAATCAAGGCTGCGATCGTCGGGATTATTACTGTTCGGATGGCCATGATCTAAAAGGCAAAATTGTTGGGCTGATTAGGCTTGATAAAATGAGTTTTCCTTATATTAGGGGTAAAAAGATTTGATTGTGGCCTTTCTTTGTTGGGGCCGGTTCGTTAAATTGTTTTTGATTTAAGTTTGGGCGTGTAGAGGGACTTGTTCTCCCTCGATCTCTTTGGGCGTGTAGTGGGTCTCGTCCCCCCACATTTCTGATCCGTCTATAAATTCCGCATTTTTAAAAAAAAAAAGTATGAACTCCCACTTGGGGGAGCCCTAAGGCAATGTTCAGGGATGAAACCATTAACCCTGACCGGGCCCAGTAAGCGCGGGCTTGTAACCCACGTGGGGGACAATGAGGCGATCAGGTCATGCTGTCAAACTTAGCTCTAAATTGGGGGTGAGCTCGAGCCTCTTTGGGGGGTACTCAGGACACGGGACGATCCCCCTCGTGTGCGTGTGTGAAAAAAAAAGTATGAACTCCCACTTATGAACTAATCCAAGTTCAAAAATTCCATGCTCTCTCTCTTTCTAGAATTTTTCTCCTCCTTCTCTCTACAATATTCATACTCTTTTTTTTTTGCATTTTTGAGTTTTCCGGGCATTATTCATCTGATAACGTCTACTTCTTTTCAATTTCCGCCGCCTAGTGCGGCGGTCCCTCATTAAAAATACTGCCTCATGGCAAACAATTATCATGTGGGGGTGGTTCCATTCATTAATATCCCCGCCCATCAACAGTCTATTCCCCAAAACTAGATCTTAGTCTTTTAAAAAATAAAAAAACAATTCATGCCCTACAACACCCGTGAATCCTGGCACTTCCTACCAAGATATTAACGCCCATCTCCATATTCTCCCACCTACCTCCCCAGAACTTAGTCAAAAAAATCTGGAGAATCGGTCCCTTCTTCTCCAACTACCCAGACGGACTTCCTCAATAAACCATCGGGTTTCTCCATAATCACGGCCCTTTGGGAAACCCGATTAAAAATCCATGAAATCCAGCCTCCAAATCATGGGAAGAAGGAGCTTCATCCCGCGAGCTTCAACCTCCGGCGGGTAACAACAACCTTATTCAGAAAAAGAGTCTCGACCTAAAAGAGGAGGGATCTCGATCACCCTTGACGATTTCCCTACTCCATCGACTTCAGATCTCCTGGCGGTGGGTGATTCTTTAATAACCCTAGATGCGCCTCTCCCGCTAGAGCTTAAGGGACCTTCTTCGGTTACTGTTTCAGCCAACAAAGGTAAAGCGGTCGCGGATGCCCCTCTGGCCGGATCTTTTGATTCCAGGAACAACAGCATTGGTAACTCCGATCCTTCCCCTCCTCCGATTCTAAAATCTTATGCTGCGGAAACTTCCGACGGCGCGGCCTACCTGCATGGCGTTTTTGGCACGGTCGATCGATCAGGTGAGGTGCTTACTGTGCTCTTTTCAAAGCCTGAGTGTGATAAGGCGTCCGAAGCCTTTCGCCTTTCGGTGGTTGGTAAGTTTTCGTACGGTAAACCAGCGAACGAGGTAATCCGAACCACTCTTCATAATCGTGGTTTTAAACCAATCTTAGTTTTAAACCAATCTTGGTTTTAAACCATGTAAAGTCCAGTATTTGAACCTCTGTCATGTTTTAATTACTTGGTTTAATGAGGAACATTTTGCTAAACTCTGTGTTCAACGCGAAATTCCGATTGCTGGACTCCCGATGAGGGTCCTCAAATGGACACCAGACTTTGATTTTAAAAATGAACCGCCAGTGGTTCCGGTTTGGCTTAAAGCCTTTCATCTCCCTATTCAATGGTATGATGTTCGAAGTCTTAAAATAATTGCTAGTGTTTTTGGTGAATTTGTCATGGCTAACGAAGCCACCCTTTCGAAGTTTCGTTTAAACTAGGCTCGTTTTTGTGTTGAAATAAACCTGGAAACTCCACCGGTTGAAAAATTTGCAATATCATGTAATGGTAAATAACAACAACTCACACCCAAGCATGGCCCCAATAGGCACGTAGGAAACAAATCACTAGCAGCACACATGATCATACCAGAACATGGTTTCGAATTCAAAAGCATTTCCAAAAACCAATGATGCTCATTCTTAAACAACATTTGACTTTGCCGAATGCACCCATTACCGATACCCACAAGGAGCAAACAACAAAACATAACATCCAATCGAGCTCACAATCAAGAAACTTGATTATTTATTTCACTGAAGCAACACCAACCGTCCGATAGGAACACAACATCTTTAAATATTAGGGACAAGGGATCAATCAACCGACCGAGCATTTCAAGAGCAATGCTTCGACTCAAGAACATAGCACTCCACTCCGATGTCTTACCCAAACAAACAACCACCTCACCATTCTCGCCCGACCACCAATTAGGTTATCGAACGCCCACGTACCGGTACATCATTTGCAAAGGCTATCCACCAAAGTAGCTCACTGAAATCTTGTTCGCAACATTGCCAAAAAAAGCCCACGAGCACAAAGGGTCCGCACTACCGAACCGACGAAGCATTTCACTAGCAATGCATCAACTCAAAGAACATAGCTCTCCACTACATTGTTCTGCCTAAAGAAGCGACTGCCTCACCGTGCTTGCCCGACCACCTAGGTTATCAAACACTCACGTACCGGTACGTCGCTCCCTCAGGCTACCCACCAAAGCAGCTAACTGAAATCTCGATCGAATAATTACTAGGAAATGCCCACAAGCGATGGGGAACCGCTTTACCGAACCAACCGAGCAATTTCCTAACAACGCATCTAATCGCAGAACATGGAAGTCCACTATGATGTTTTCACCATGCTCGTCCGACGACCTAATAGGTTATCAAACGCTCACGTACCGGTACGTCGCTCACTGAGACTGCCCACCTAAGCAGCTTACCAGAATCCCGTTCGAGACAATGCCAGAAAAAGCCCACGAGCGGTGGAGGTGACCGCTCGACTAAACCAACCAACTCACGGACAACATCTCAAATACAAAATCTAGCTTCTCTACTGCGATGTTTGCACAAGCAAGCAACACCCGCATCATGCTCGCCCGACTACCAGGTTGGTTATCGAATGCCCACGTTAGAGAATGTCGCTCGCTCACACTACCCACCGGAGCAAGTCGCCGGAATCTTGTTCTCGACACTGCCGGAAAAATTTTTTGTGTGTTTCTGTAGATGGTGTCTACTGGACTCGGCCCTTGGAAGTTACTCACAAGTAAGCAGCCAGCTCGCTGACACCCTCTCACACACCCTCCCCCATTATAATAGGCTTAGAAGAATAATCCCTTGCGAGTGCAGTAGATATTGAAAGGGTGGAGAACCCACTCCGAGTTTAAAGCCAATATAAGTTATTATATAAGTTTATACTGATAAAAAATATAAAACAATATATTTACACTATAATAAGTTATTTATAATTTTATAAATATTAAATAAATAAAAAATAACCAATAATTATTGAAAATATAAACAAAATTAATAAATAAATCAAAATATTAATTAAAAATTACGAAAGAATAATTTTTACTTTTCAAATATATTTTGTTTATTTTATAATATTAACTAATTACTGAAATATTATTATTAATATAAAAATAACTAAATTATTTTTTAATTTAGTTAAAATTATGAAATAGTAGTTTCTATCTTTTAAATGTAAAATAATTAATTGTTGAAAATTTATTAATAATATATAAAAATAAATTATTTATTTTTAGTTTAGTTAAAATTACGAAATAAGAGCATTTATTTTTCAAAATATATCTTTATTTTAAAATATTAGGTAATTGTTGTAAAATTATTTAATAATATATAAAAAATAAATAATTTTGAATTAAATTGATAGATAGTCATTAAGTAATCATCAAAAATAGTAGAAATATTTGCCAATTATGATTCTAGGCAGGAAGTAGAGAATCAACTTAAGACATGACGTGCTAATAGCAACAGACATCATCGAAGATTATTTTTGCATCAACAGTTTATCACATTACGCTCGCAATCGGCTTGTAAACCCCTTGATAATAAATAATTGGGACTCCGAGCAAGCGCATGCTCCGTCTAAGTCGTGGTGCCTTCTCAAATTTCATTTTATTTGTAAACCCATCAGATGATAAACCGGGAGTTCGAGCAGGCACACAACCTACGGTCCGACTAAGTCGTGATGCCTTCTCGAATTTCATAATGTGCATGTGCACTATTGGAACTTCGAGATGGGCAACGGGATATTTTTTACCGACCAAGTCGGGATGCCTTCCCGACTTTCATATTGCTTCTACACTCCTTGATAATAATAACCATTACTATCAACTGCAAAGCCCTTGATAATAAACAATTGGAACTCCGGCACACAACCCACGACCCAACGAAGTCATGATGCTTTCTCGAATTGCATATTGTGCTTGTGCACTAGTGGAACTCCAAGATCAAAACGAGATTTTTTTACCAACTCAGTCGGCATGCCTTCCCGACTTTCATTTGTGCTTGTTGTACACTCCTTGATAATAATAACAATTGCGACTCCAAGCCGGCAGACAACCTATGAGACTTTTTCTCCCGACTAAGTCGTGATGCCTTCTCGAATTTCATAATGTGCACTATTGGCACTCTACGATCTCAAAACGAGATATTTTTTACCGACTCAGTCGGCATGCCTTCCCGACTTTCATTTGTGCTTGTTGTACACACTCCTCGATAATAATAACAATTGCGACTCCGAGCCGGCACACAACCTATGAGACTTTTTCTCCCTACTAAGTCGTGATGCTTTCTCGAATTTCATAATGTGCACTATTGGCACTCTACGATCTCAAAACGAGATATTTTTTACCGACTCAGTCGGCATGCCTTCCCGACTTTCATTTGTACTTATTGTACACACTCCTTGATAATAATAACAATTGCGACTCCGAGCTCGCACACAATCTATGAGACTTTTTCTCCCGAATAAGTCGTGATGCCTTCTCGAATTTCATAATATGCACTATTAGCACTCTACGATCTCAAAACGAGATATTTTTTGCCGACTCAGTCGGCAAGCCTTCCCGACTTTCATTTGTTCTTGTTGTACACACTCCTTGATAATAATAACAATTGAGACTCCGAGCCGGCACACAACCTATGATACCTTTTCCCCCTACAAAGTCCTGATGCCTTCTCGAATTTCATAATGTGCACTATTTGTACTCCACGATCTCAAAACGTGAGATATTTTCAATGTTTTAAAAACATTTTTACTTAGACCCGATGGTCGAATATTCTGAATGTTTTTCACTAAGAGAAAGTGTCCTCATTTTTATCAAATGCGAAATTGTTCTCCAAAGTCTCGATAATGATGTTTCACGTTTGTACTTTTTTTTCAAAGGTGATACTCAAGATCAACCGGTGTTTTTTTTGAAATTATTTTCAAAAGGTGGTTTTCGTTTTTAAAACCCATCATTTCCTGCTTGTGGTCGGAGAAGGTGTGTATGATGTGGGTATTGTTGTTAGGGTGTTAGCCCTCTGAATTGTGATTGAATTGGTGGTGTGAACGTTGAGTCGTTCGCCACGCATACGTTTTGTTAGCCCGTTGTGGGAGGTGTGATGATGATCTTTAATGTTGTCATTTCGTGGTGGCTTGCGTGTTATCGCACCTGTGTGAGCTGTTAAAGCTTGGATTTTTGTGCGTTTATGCACATTGGTGATTGTTTCATGATGTTTATGATTGTGTGCTGGCTATCGTTCGGGCCGTTGTAATCATCGAATGATGCCGTTGTTGTTGTGATTTTTGTATGCGTTGATATGTTATGCTGAGTTGGCATCTCCGGTATGTTGTTTTGCGGTGTTAGTTCCATTGTATCTAGAATTTGTATATTCGGTATGCCGAGCCGAGGTGTTTCAACCGTGCTGTGCTGGGGGCATACACGTACCAATTGTCCTTCTCGTCAGTAACACATTTCAAGTGTGGACCCGAGAGACACAGGATCCAGTTTCGCGAGTTGGGTTCTGAGTCTTTCGGGGCGTGAAGTTCAGTACAGATATCAGGATCGGCTCTAAGAGGCCCATGGGAAATGTTTCCGTCAGCTGCTTTTGTGTTGTTGCCTTGTTTCCGTTATTGTGAGTAGCGGGGGCGACCTTCTTTTATAAGAGGTCGAATGTAATACCCGTATTGTTTTTGGACTTCTGCATTTCATCTTTCTCAAGTCTATCGACTCGCTCGTGTTTGTTAATACTTTCTGAACTGTTTTGTATTTTGGTTTCATCGTTCGAACGAGTTGCGATCTTGTTTTGGGTCGATCTGGTTATCGCTGTGACTTTTCCGAGTTCGGTTCGACTCTTGTGAACCTTGTTCGGAAGTAACATCTTTTGGTTCTATTAATTCTTTTATTCGAAGTGGATCGGATTTTGAACTTCTGTATTTTCGACTCTGTCGACTCGTTTATGTTCGTTAACATTTTCTGAACTTTCCCCATCCCTTGCTTTTGTTGGTCGAACGAGGGTGGTATTGTTTCGGAATAACTCGTTTGTCGTTGTGACTTTTCAAACGCTATTCCCTTTCCTGTGGATCTTATGGGAATGCACGTCTTGTTGTTCTCACCAGATCATCCTGGGAGTTGTTGTTTGAATTTTATTATCCTTCGTGTTTCGGACATGATTGTTCGATTTTTGTTGTCTCGATCGTTGGTTTGATCGGTTTTTGTTCTCGTTTCGTAATTGTTGAGCGTTCAGGCTCCTTCGTAATTCCCTTAAGTTCGGGAAATTAGTCTCGTCTTCGATCTTCCAACCCTTAGGCGGTGGAATTCCGTATTTGTTCAGCATTTGGCTCGCGTTTTGATTGATGAACCGTTGGGTTGGTCAATCGTATTGATTTTCATTCGTTGTGTTTTGTGACTGTTCGGATGATCGACTTGATTGTACTATCTGTTTGATGATGCTTGTCACTTGTGGGTTTTATTATGTCTCTACCGGTGGCGTTGTGTTAGTCGCCGTAGAGCGTATTTTCACGTCGTGTGTCTCTTTGCGTTTCTTGCAGCGTTTCGCCGTCGGGCGCGAGTTTTCGGTTTTTGTGTATCTCGTCGAGTTTTCCTGGCGGGATATTGCTCCTCCCTACTTGTTTTAAGTTTCGGGACGAAACTTCTTTTAAGGAGGGTAGAATGTAATATCCGCAATTTCGGATTTCCGGTAATTTTCATTTTTCGGCGGTGGTCCGTTTCGAAGACTCGCTCATGACCGTTTCGTCATTCCGAGAATGACTAATTCTACACTTTTTGACATCCGAGCTCGTTTCAGTGTCGTTTTGTTGAGTTCCGTACTTTTTGGCGACTTTTCCGCACTTGAGTTCGATTCTTGCGAATCTCATTCGAAACTGCTGTTTCAAGTTTCCCGTAAGTCCGTTTAACTTTGTTAGACGTTTTGTGAACTTCGGTTTGGGTATTCGATCACGTATCGTGTATTTCGGACGTTTTGGGCCATTTTCGTAATTTCCCAAAGTTTGGGGTAATTACTTTCAGTTGTCGAATTTCGAGCCTTCGGGTGGTCGGAATCGTGTGTTCTTTTAGTGCTCGAGTTTGTCTTTGCGAGTACTTCGTAACCGTATCTTCGATTCGTATTCAGGTTCGGGTTTCGGGGTCGTTCGGGCCGTCGTTCGGGCCCAGATGCTTGGCGATTCTGGCCGGTAGTGATCGGCGATTCGTGCGTAAGGCGATTCGTCGTAAGGCCACGGCGATTCACGTGCGTAACAGCCCGGCGATTTGGGTCGATGACTTCGGTTACGTCGTAAGCCTTGGCCGATTCGTCGTAACCCGGCGTGATCGGCTTATTTAAGGCCAGCAGACATTTTCTTCAGCCATTTTCACTCGGTTTTCCTTCTCTTTCGCGGCTGGAGGTGTTGGAATCATGGAAGGATGTTGTTATACAATCAATCCATGAAGTCTTGGAGTTCATATCATCAATCATCCATCCTATAACATCCTCCGATCTACCGAATCAGGTCAGATTTCCTAGAAATCTAGTTTTGGGGAATTTGGGTGTTTTTGGTTGTTTTCATCCGTTTTAATCCGATTTAACTTAGGATTGTGATGGATTGATGATTATTTAGATGTTTTATATCTTTTCCCTTGTTATTCCATGGTTGGATCGTATCGATTCGTTGTTTTGGTAGAGTTCTTGACCGACGCCTTGAAGGTGTCCGGTAGAATGTCATAGAGGGGTTTTCGGGCGTTCTACGATTATCCTTCCTCGTATGATTGTTGGTTTATGGATTATATGTTGTTAGGGTCGAGTTTCTTGCAAAGAAACCGTGTTTAACCCTTCCGTTCGTTGTCATCTTCCTTTTCGTTAGCATCGGGCGTTCCGAAGCTTTCCGGTTGAGCCGTGTTCGTCGGAATACTTGCGTGCCGATTTTGAGGCAAGTACCTTGTCCATATAATTCTTGTTTTATGGATACGATAATTAGTGATCGTCTAATTGTGGTTGTTTGGTCGTTTGAATTGAACTTTCAAAAGATTCGGTTTAGCCTTGTTAAAGGCTTGCTTTCAAAACGCGTGTGTTTTGTGAATGGTGTGGTTTGAGAATGACTATGTGAACTCTATGGATATGTTTGGTGTTGATGTTGAACTTGGTATTGCGTGTGGACGTATATTATTTTATTTCGGTGCATTGTGGTTTGACGTTGTGTTTTGCTAAGTGTTTGATGCCTCTGGGTGAATTGTTTGAATATATGTGTTGTATTGTGCAGTGTATGAATGTATGGATATGGGCGGGGCCTATGGTGGCACATGGCATGCGATCATGTGGCCAGGATGCAACAAGCGATTGGTCCAACCGTGAGAGCCTAATAAAAACTACGGTGGCACATGGCATGCGATCATGTGGCAAGGATGCAACAAGTGATTGATCCAACCGTGAGCGCCAAAGATAATCTACGGTGGCACATGGCATGCGATCATGTGGCCAGGATGCAACAAGCGATTGATCCAACCGTGAGATGTGTGTGATTTGTTTCGCTAGCCAGCTCGGGAGGGTCCTTCGAGGCCTCGGGTGGGATGTCTATGGTGGCGTCCCGGTCCTAGGCGATGCGCGTGCGTGATTATGTTTCGTTGATTTTATGTCCGTTGAGGACACGTGATGTTGGTGGTTTCCTATTTGCGAAAACAAAACCTTTGGGCTGTGACCCTGTTGATTTTGGAAAGACAAGGATTTGATAATCCAAAGTTGTTTTCTATTAAAACTCCCGAGGGTATTTTAAACCATTTTGCAAACCGTTCTCGTTATTAGTGATCTTTCGGATTTGGAAAGTTTTACTCAAACTCTTGCCTCGGGAAGTATTCGTTTCGTTGTATTTGAATCTTTGAGGATTCCTGGTTATTATTGTTCCTCGAACTTGTATTGTATGGCTCGTATTTTTGCACTTGTACTTGCACTAGCAAAACAGTGGAGTTTTGCTAACCCCCGAGTATTCGGGGGGTGGATGTCTATTTTTGCATTCAGGTTTTGGAGCATAGCACAGGGTCGGCACGAAGGATGATGAAAGATGAACGATACTAATCACACGAGGATCCGTATGAGGTCATTGGTTTAGTTATAGTTTATTTTCCGCTGCAGTATTCTTTCCTGTTGTACGGGAGTGTGTTGTATTTCGACCACTGCGTGGGCATGTAATGAGTTTGAGTTGTATGTATTTATTGAAAGACCAAATCGGTCTACTGAGTCATTTTAGCCTTAAAGGCTTTGTCGAGCTGTTCGTTTGTTGTTACCAGCCTGGTAGATCCTTGAGGAAAGATTCTACGGCGTGTAATATCCCTGAGCGGATTGGGGGTGTTACATTAACTAACAGAATATTTAATTTTTCCATAATCAATCTAAATACATCTACTTACATAATTATTAATATATAATAATCTTCAAAGACGAGAAAGAAATATTAAGACTTTTAGAGAAAAAAAGAGAGTAGTGAGACGAATATGTTAGATCTTACTCATGATGGTAAGCTCCAAGGTATATCTGTTTTCTGGCATACGACATAGGCGAAGCGATGTATCTGGAGGCCTCCTCTCCCTTATTTCCCATATTTTGAGTGGATTGAGGATCAAAATATCCATACAAATCCACGTCCATCGTGCCCACGTTCAATTTCGATAAGTACCTAATTTGTTAAACAAAATATTTACCTTATTTACGTTTCAAACTATGAATTTTTGATAAAAATACATAAATATGCATGTAAAGAATTTCTTACAAAGTCCAAAACTGTAGAATCGATAAGCTAAGCCACTGCTTGTCTTGAATGATTTCCAAAAGATCATTGTAACTTATGTACAAGGGAACGTCATCACCACCACAACCAAAGGAAGCTGTATCCCATGGCACCTGTAACGGCTCACTAAAGAGAGTCGCTGCAAAAGTAAATAACTCACTCAACGTGTCACTGTCACTCGACCGGTCATCTTGACGAGCATGTTTCTAAGGTGGCTCGGGTCGCTCAATATCCTAAATCATATAGAAGAAACATGAAAACTGTAAAAACCAACTGTAAAACCAATTGTAAACGAAGTATCTTTTATTTAGATTTTAATATTAAAAACTACTACAAATTTTATTCTTAATTTTCTAAATTCTAAATATTCTAAATTTTCAGCTAGTTTCTTGAGGACAAGCAGTGTAAAAACCAACTATAAACGGAGTATCTTTTATTTAGATTTAATATTAAAACATGAAAGAAATATACCTTGATAAAGTCGTCAACGACAAGATCCTTTGGACATGCAATAAAGGTACCTAGAGCTTCCCTCACTAAGCTTACCTCTTCAGTAGGTATAGGAACTTCGGCACCGCCATCTACGGCCTCCTCGACTACTATCTTAACCAAATGAGCTGGTAAAGGTGCACAGTGCATGGTAGAATCACCATGATGAACTTGATCGATAGCGACTAGACGAGGAGGACGCTCGTCCACATAAAATCCAAATCGACCAGTGTCCCCAGGTGGAGTCTTCCCTCGTGAAGGGCCAGAAACATCATCGGCATAACTCCCCTTCGTACTGACACGGGTAACATGATGATCATCCAGTGTACGTAGATCGGTGTGGGGCTGCTGTGAATGGGCACCAAAAGACTCCAATGTATGGCCAAATGTCTTCATCAAATTTTGTGTCACATCATATGTGATCTTCTTCGTTAGTTCCTCCAACACACTTTATGATGCAGATCGATGTGAGGATCGTCCAAAATAATCTAGAATGCCTACACCAAATCCAATCCCACGAACACGACCAGGGTGCTCCGGTCTCCCAATGGCCTCGGCCAATATATCATGTCGTCCCTCGGGAGTGATGTTGCCCTGTGTACACTGTGCCTCCAACTCATCCTGCAAAAGAACGTTTTTTCATAAGTGTAACACAAATGTGAAGCACATAAATGAACAGTTAATATTTTTGTTGTAAGGATAAAAAAAACTTTGTTTCATAAGTGAAACATAAAAGTGAACTTTTAAAATTTTATTCACAATCTTAAAATATTTCAAATTAAATATTACGACTTTTATTTTTTTCAACAACAAAAATTTAAGTTATAGAATTTAATTACAAAACAAAAATTTCCAGAATCTACTTTTGAAAAGATAAGAAAACAAAGTTTATTTAATTTTAAGTACATTGTCAAATATTAAATGATTTTTTAAACTTACGATCTTAGTAATAATCTCTCGTGCTGCATCTGATGACACTCCTCTAGATCTTTTTTGGTGACCAAGTTTCCACCTCTGATGACGTGAACGAGGAGATGGAGGATCAATAATAACATCTTCTCCAGACTTTGACGCTTCTTCTTTACGCTCCTTCATCTTTCTCTCCATCTCCTGTACCTCCACAAAATCATATCCGCTTCGAGCCATAGTATGGGGAGCATTGTTCATCTTCGCTATATCTTGTTTATTGATTCTCTTTTCCTGGAAAAAAATATTTGCAAGGAATCGAAATAATATGTAAGTAAATGAAACGAGAGGTGGAATCGATCTATAGAAAATTATTTGCAAGGAATCGAAATAATATGTAAGGAAATATCTGTAAGTAATCGAGCTACACAAAATATCTTTTGAATTCAGATTTACCTCCCAAGTAGGGTCCTCACGAGTCTTTTTGAATTCTTTCCAATCGTCCTCCGATATACCATATTTCTCGCAAGGAGACAACCCTTTCGACGGACCATATATATACTCGTCGGTCAAATCAGTCTTAACTTGCCTCCACATCCTGCCAATAGACTTTAATGTCTTCGTGCGAAATTGACCAATATTGCTAATTTGACTGACATCAAAGTTGGCCTACATTGACAATTCAGATTGAAACGTTATCAATAATACAATTTTAAATTATTTGCAATAATTTAAGTTTTTATAGAATAATTTGATCAAATAATGTTTTTTCATAAATTTTAATTTTATTCCAGATTATTTATATTTAATTCAGTTTTTTAAATTATTTTATTGAATTTCAGTTTTTAGAAAATAAATTACTTAAATTAAGGGTTTTTTTATAAATTTCAGTTTTTTACCTAAAATCAGAGAGTAGCACTAACAAAAGGGATCAGAAAATAATTTCATTCATCACATCATATTATCAATCAATTAAATATTATTATTTTATTTAATTTAATTTCAATTTCTGTAGAATAATTTAATTAAATTAATGTTTTTTTAATAAATTTCACTTTTAAACCATATTTATATTTAATTCAGTTTTTTAAATTATTTTATTTAATTTCAGTTTTTATAGAATAATTTAATTTAATTTAAGCACAAAGTGAAACACATAATTAATCACAAAAGTAATGCACGTACCAATACATCCTGCCACAGCATTTCCTTATCGGGCTTGTCCGGTACGCGATTCCACCGATCGTACAATATAGAAACATGATCTTTCGCAAGTTTACCCAAATACGTACTCAACTTGACATTGTGCTCGTACTTAAGTTTTCCCCTGACTGGATCGATATCAAGAGGTAGCTTTTTCCCATCTACACGCCGTTTGGCCATACTTCTACATCTTGTAGGATTTCTCGATGTAGTAGTATGGGTATGAGTAGAAGTAGCGGAATGAGGAGGAGAATGGCGAGGAGTATGAGGAGAATGAGAAGGAGAAGGAGAAGGATGCCGAGGAGAAGTCATGTGCCTGTATAAACAAATGAAAATATTGTCAAACACAACTTAAACCAAAAAAATAATATTTCAAACACAACATACACCAATAATATTTTTTGTCTGAAAAACTCTTTGTCAAAAAACTAATACTTGTCAAACACAACAGTAATATTTTTTTTTTGAAAAACTCTTTGTCAAAAAACTAATACTTGTCAAACACAACAGTAATTTTTTTTTTTTGAAAAACTCTTTGTCAAAAAACTAATACTTGTCAAATACAACGTATTACCTAGTTGTCTAAATTGACTCTTATTATAACTTAACATCTAATTACCTACATTTTGATTAGTAAGTACAAAATCTACCGATTTCTAAGTGAACACCTACTCACTTTATAAGAGGAGAATAAATTAATTCGGTTAGACTTAGAATGAGAACAAAAATGACATATGTATCTATGCAAAACTTAGATGTAGTCATTCATGTACCTGATTTTTATTTATCTTTTGAGATAACATAGTTCTCCCATAAACCTTCATCATGGTCATTTCGAATGGCATGTATGTAAATCGACTTCATTTTCTTCAACGATAGTGGGTAACCGTGTTGACAAAGGAATAAATTCACAATTGTCAAACGTTGATTCTTCAGTTTCATTCATATCCACACTTCTACCAGGAATAACCACGGACAATCTTTCTTTACATGGATCGTTGACATAGAATACCTATTTTGCTTGGTGTGCCATGATAAAAGGCTCGTCTTTGTAAGCTACCTTGTGAAGATCTACCAAAGTAAATCCTAACTCATCGGTTTCCACACCCATATTATTATCAGCCCACTTGCACTTAAACACAGGCACTCTAAACTTAACATAATCAAGTTCCCATATCTCTTCTATAACTCCATAGTAACTCGTCGATGCCAAAACTGGGTTTTTGTCTTTTGAGCTTGAAAAGTGCATAGACTCGGCTTGAAGAGTAACTCCACTATTTTGAACCGTACTCTTGTCATCTTGTGACTTTGTATAGAATGAGTACTTATTAATATCGTATCCACTCCAAGTTACGACATCAGTTGGAGTGCGTAAGCTAGCCATTGTAATGTTTCAGATGCACTGCTAAAAATTTGTTCCTTAAACCATCTCAAGAAAGTCTTATTATGTTCGATCAACAACCATTTTTCACTCATTCGGGGATTCTTTATCTTCAAATGATTCTTGTGAGCTGACAAGTAGGGAAGAACATCATCAGTGTTATTAAAAATGTACAAATGTGCTTGAAGCACCTCATCTAGACCCTTGGTTACAACATTAACACCTTGTGTACCCTTTCCTCTAATTCTATCCTCATGTCGAGACTTAGGAAGCCATACAGATTCCACTTGTGACATGTAATCTGTGCAAAACTCGATAGCTTCTTCTGCAATGTACCTCTCCACAATAGATGCTTCCGGACGAAATGGGTTTTTGGTATACCCTTTGAAAATCTTCATGTATCGCTCAATGGGGTACATCCATCTCAAATAAACAGGGCCACACTCTTCAATCTCTCTAACTAGATGGACAAGTAAGTGAACCATGATATCGAAAAAAGAAGGAGGAAAATACATCTCCAATTGGCATAAGATAACAACAGCCTCATTTTTCCACTCATCCAAAACTAGAGGATCTATCACTTTGCTACATATAGCATTGAAAAAAAAGCACAAGCGAGTTATGACATGCCTCACTTTTTTAGGCAAAACATCACGTATAGCCACTGATAGAAGTTGTTGCATCAAGAGATGACAGTCATGGGACTTTAAGCCAACCAATTTAAGAGTTTTCAACGACACAAGACTCTTAATATTTGAAGAGTAACTTTGTGGCACTTTAATGCCTTGTAAACATTTACAAAAGCTGATTTTCTCCCTTTTTGATAAAGTATAACATGCTGGGGGGGATAAGTTCGTTTACCAACTGATTGCGGATGCAACTGAGGACGAATACCCATATCCTCTAGGTCTAGATGAGCCTGGACACCATCTTTTGTTTTGTCTTTAATATTGAGAAGTGTGCCGATCACACTATCGCACAATTTTTTTTCAATATGCATAACATCTATGCAATGTCTAACATCTAGTTTGCTCCAGTATGGAAGATCAAAGAATATGGACCTCTTCTTCCATATGTTTGTCGCAACGGACTTTTTTGTAGCTTTCCCAAACACAGTATTGATATTCTTAATGCGATCGTAAACTTGCTCACCTATTAATGGTATCTGTGCAAATCCCTCTTCGTGGTATCCATTAAAAGGTTTTCTCAATCTACGATATGGGTGATGACGCTTGAGAAACCTCCGATGTTGAGTGTAAACTGTTTTTTTTCGTGTTTCAACTGAACGTAGATTGTGTTTTCGTCACATATAGGACATGCATGATGCCCCTTCATACTATACCCGCTCAAGTTTCCATATGCCGGAAAGTCATTAATGGTACAAAATAACATTGCACGTAGCTTGAAACTTTGTTGGTGGTACCCATCAAACACGTCAACCCCTTCATCCCACATCATTTTCAAATCATCAATCAACGGACTTAGATAAACATCTATGTCATTTCCTGGCTGCTTTGGGCTTGAAATCATCATTGACAACATAACATATCTCCGCTTCATACATAACCAATGAGGTAAATTATAGATCACAAGTTGGACGAGCCATGAGCTATGCTTAGTGCTTAAATTACCAAATGGATTCATCCCATCTGTGGCAAGTCCAAGCCTAAGGTTTCTTGCCTCACCCCCAAAATTCGGAAATAAATGATCTATTTTTTTCCACTGTACAGAATCAGCAGGATGATGAATTAGTCCGTCGCATTTTCTCCCTTTTGCATGCCATATGAGATTCTTTGCATCATCCTTATTAGCAAACAGTTGCTTGAACCTTGGAATAATTGGAAGATACCACAACACCTTCGTTGGAGGCCCTCGTTGTGTGCTCTCTCCAACACTAGAATCATCATGCTTCACTTTGTAGCGTGATGCCCCGCACCTAGGACACTTACGGAATAATTCAAACTCTTTTCGGTACAATATGCAATCATTAGGGCAGGCGTGTATTTTCTTATACGCTAAACCCATCGGATACAAAACCTTCTTCGCCTCATAAGTACGGTTAGGGAATTTATTACCTTCTGGAAGTATCTCATGTATCAACTCGAGTAATTTGGTGAAACTTTTATCACTCCACCCATTTTTTACTTTCACATTAACCAACTTCAACACGGCTGACAAGCGTGTAAAATTTTTACAACCCGGATATAAAGGAGTCTCTGAATCACTTTTCTATGCATCATAAACATGCGCTCATCGGAATGATTCTTCTCCAACATCACGAATCATGTCTTCAAATGGGTCACCATCTATATCTACGTGTGTGTCTTCAGTTGGAATGTCTACTAGTTCGCCATGCCATATCCAAACCGTATAGTTCGTATTTATTCCCTCACAAATAATATATTCACAAATTATGTCGGCTTCATGTCGTCTCCCGTTCATACACTTGACACAAGGGCAAAAATATCTTTCATCGGGTTCCGGGCGATTTTATCGGGCGAACTCAAGAAATTGTTCGATTCCATTATCATACTCATCACTGGTACGACTTGCATTCCACTTCGATCCATTTTTCTTCTTTTCTGTTGTACACATATTGAAATTCAATTTACAATTCCTTTAGTTAGAACCAGCCACATTTAGTGTTATTTTAATCTTCTACCAAAAACATGTACGACAACTAAGACTTAGTCCATACTATTTATAGGATATGTAATGTCTTTGAATCTTTAGACTACAAATCATGGAAATCATCTTAAGTAATAATGTACTATTTATATAAATTATAATTTTCTATGTAAATTTTTTTTAAAGTTCCTAGCACAGTGACAATATCATGTAAAATGATCTTTAAAAATATGGGCAGCTGAGTTTCTTCAGCGTTTGTGTGGGGATTTTTTCCTTCTTATTCATATGTTTTATAATAAAGACACTTTAAGTTGTTGATTTACAACATTAATAAGAGCTTAAGTTCATTTTATTGTTCAATTCTCCAACCATATGCATTTTCTATAAATAAACCATTATTATTTTTAACACGCTAAAAAATATTGCGAAAATTTCTAAAATTCTGCACGCAACGTGTGCTTCAAACTTGTAGGCAATAAATAGAAGGAACATAACTATTTGAAACTTAACGAACTCACAATTATGAGACTGCCCACCTGCTACAAGCTAGGAGATCCACGCCTTCTTGAATTAAATTCTATGAATTGATGGAAGAAAACACAAAAAAGTGTCAAAGCATAAATGTCACACACAACCTGTACAGGTAGGCACCATAACTACTCAACCACTTTAAATGCAATATCCAAAAGCTGCATACAGACTAAAAATAGAAACACAAGTTCAGAATTCATATATGTACTTCACAAACTACTACTCCCTTAGCAAGAATATGAGCCCTTACAAACTACTACTGTTCCCTTGTCAACCGATATAGATCAATAACATTGCTGCTCCAAAACATGTAGCACAACATCCAGATCAAAAAATAAACCATGAAAAAAAGCAAAATTTCCTGTTTTGTTTTACTGTGGTTAAGTAAGAAACTTCCTTTTCACCTATCTTTATACATACAACCATACTTACCAGAAACACAACAAAGGTTGGTATAAGAATGAGCCTTAAGCAGAGGAAAAAAAATTTAAATTGGAGATATACATTATGTAGAAAAGCTCAATATGTCAGGAGGACAAAGATTCAAATGTGAGACATGGGTAGCCAAGCACTACACATGTTTGTTATAGGTCATAAAGAAGCATATAAATGGTGGAAATAGATATCAATGCAGAAACTTGATCAAATGCTGCAAGTAATGCAAGGAATGTGAAGCAGAAAAGGGATGCACCAACAAAGCAGAAAAAGACTAAGAAAAAACAAACCTAGAGATCATGGAAACTGTTATTTTGCTTGAATTGTAGCAACCTAATTATGTTTTCCAAGTGTTTGGATTGGATGTTGTGTTTGTTGGTTATTACTATGGATGTAATGGGTATTGTATGAACGTTATGGATATTGTTATGTTTCTTCAAAGTAATTCAATGTGTTTCATGGTTATGCAAAAGTTTTTGTAAGGTAATTGAGTGTGTTTTGATGGATATATTTCTACAAACATAAATACAGCATAACACCAATAACAGGCAAACAAAAGGAAATTTATTGAACATATTTGTTCCACAAACCAAAATACATAATAATTGGACAAATAACATGCAAACAAAAAAAAAATCATTAAACGTCTTTGTTCCACCAACAAAAATACAGACTAATTGACAAGTAACATACAAACATACATATCTTATTCTTCTTCATTACGATTCCTAATTCTTCTTTAAATCAGATAAACAATTGTTAGCCATCGCCATCTGTTTTTTAAGAGACTCAATTTCCATCCTTAAATGTTGTATCTTCATGTTAAGCTCTAGGTTTTCATAGTGCACATTCACCGGGCTTACTACATCAGTTTCATCAAGCCATTTAAAAAATGTGCACTAATTCTTGCCAAAATTCTTGCAACCGGAGAATTTATCCCCATGATTATATTTCGTCTTCGACACCCTGATTGGTGCTTCCTCGCCACAGAAGCAGGACATATATGAGTTTATAGAATTACTTCTTGAAGACATGTTTTTCGACCATCACTTTCTTCCTCGCCCAAAAAACCCGCTCCATAATTCAACAAATCACACATATAGTGAACTAATTACGATTCACCATACATACATAAGAAACACGAAACAACTCACATGCTTTTGGATGGGTCAATTGCAGCAAACGATCTTTTTCAAAATCCACAACAAATTTGTAGAATCAGCTATCGTGTGTCAAACAAATCAAGCCATTAAAAAAGTAGAGGTCACTCGCAATCAAGCCAGAACCAAAATCCATGAGGAGAAAAAAAAAACAGCAAAATTTCATGAGAAAAAACAGAATCCATATTGTTCAAACTTTTGACGGGTAAAAATTAATAAAAAAAAGTTACCTTGTAGGGGGAATTCCTCAAATCTGGAGAGCTGCTTGAGACTATTTACGGAGTAAAAGGTGTGGCGATGGGAATGGCGGACAACAGCGACGGGCGGACAAGGCGACGGGAAGGGCGGACAACAGCGACGGGAAGGGTGGACAACGGCGACAGGAAGCAGCGACGGGAAGGGCGGACAACGGCGACGGGAAGGGCGGACAACAGCGACGGGAAGGGCGGACAACGGCGACGGGAAGGCGATGGGAAAAATATGGGAGTGTATAGTACAGGGTAGAGAGAGGCGGAGGAAGAAAAATAAAACCGTGAAGTTTTTAATGATCAAACAACAGCGGTTGTTAAGCAACAACCGCTGTTAAATGTATGTGCAAACAACAGCGGTTTTTTCAACCGCTGTTGACAGTGTTTCTTTAACAGCAGTTATCACCTAAAACTGCTGTTAAATATAGTTTTTTTTTTAGAAAAAAATTAACAGCGGTTATCGTTTAAACCGCTGTTAATTGTCACTTATTTAACATCGGTTTTCCTTAAAAACCGATGTTAAATTGCAAGTTCATTTTTTTTTTAATTTTTCGGGATAAATTTAACATCGGTTATTATAAAACCGCTGTTAAGTTGCTATTTTAACATCGGTTATTTAAATAATCGCTATTAATTTATTACACACTATTTACAAGTATGCCACCGCGTCATTTTAACAGCAGTTTTCGAACAACCGCTGTTAAAAGGGCGTTGTTAAAGGCTAGTTTTGTAGTAGTGAAATTTTAAAAATGAGATCCTCGTACATATCAAGGGTCTGATTCCCTTTCCACATTGGGGTACCAAAGTATTGGAAGGGAAGTTCCTGGAACTGGAATCCAGTGATCTGTTCCACCATTCTCTTAGCCATGTTAGAAGGATTGTGCATGATGAAGTGGATTTTATTGCAGTTAATTTTAAGTCCTGAAACTTCTTGAAAATGGTCAAGTAAGTTTTGAAGAATACGAAGATTGTGGTCGGAAGCATTCAAGAAGAGAAGAAAATCATCAGTGTAAGCCAAGTGGGTGATTTTCACACCTTTCCTGATTTTGAAATACATATCCGGATTTTTGGCAAAAGTATCATCCAGAAGCCGGGATATGTAGTCGGAAGCAATCACAAAGAGCAAAGGAGACAAAGGGTCTCCTTGCCTGATGCCTCTCTCAGATTTGAAGAAGCCAACTGGATTTCCATTAACCAGACTGGAATACCAACCGTTGTTGATACAAGAAGTAATAAGATTAATCCAATTTTCACTAAAGCCGAATTGTCTCATAATTAGAAAAAGAAAATTCCAATTAAGTCTGTCATAAGCTTTCTCCATGTCTAACTTAATCAGAAGATTAGAGTTAGAGATAGATATGTCATGACAGACTTCTTGGGCAGTAAGAATATTATCAGTGATAAGCCTCCCTTTGATAAATCTCGATTGAGAGTTGTGTAATATTTTAGGAAGGATCAAGCTGAGCCTCAAACTCAGAATTTTTGAAATGATTTTATAAGTAGTGTTGCACAGACTGATGGGTCTAAATTCCTTCCAAGTCGATGGGGATGGATTTTTAGGGATTAAAGAGATGGTAGTACATGAATAAGATAGTGGCATCGGAGATCCACTGAAGATTTCACATATTGCCTCATAAACATCCTTGCTGATAATGTCCCAGCATGTCTGAAAGAAACAAGCATTAAAACCATCTGGACTAGCAATACTATTACCATCCATATTAAATACATCTTGCTTCACTTCCTCCAAAGAGGGTGTGCAGCAAAGTTGATTATTAATATCCATGGTAATAGCGTTGCGGATGATTTCAGGTTTGATAGGTTCCAGGATTGGGTCATTTTCTGCGAAGGAATCAGAGAAATGAGTGGTAGCCGATTGCTGGATGAGAACAGGATCAGAAATACAACTTCCCTGCTCCCAAATTTGGTGGATTTGAGTTTTAGCTCTTTTCTTTTTAACCATATCATGGAAAAATTTGGTATTCCTTTCACCTTCAGTAATCTATATGAAATTGGTTTTTTGCTTCCAAAAATCCTCTTCCATGGACAACTTTAGGTAAAAATTTGCTCTAAGTTTCTTAAAGTTTTCCAAATTAGTAGGAGTCGGGTCGTTGTCAAACTGGGCCTCGGCCAAGGCAGCAAGTTCTTTGGCTTCCGCAACTTTAAAAAAAATATTACCAAAAGTGTTCCTATTCCATTTTTAGAGTACATTTAAGTCTATTAAGTTTATTAATAAGCTTATACATACCTAAAGAATAAATAGGAAGAGACCAAGAGTTTGAAACTTTTGGAAGAAATAAATGGTGTCTGGCCCACATATTTTGAAATCTAAAAGAAGATTTTGATTTATTAGCGGGGTCGCTAAAAGAACAGATCAAGGCATGGTGATCCGAATTAATTCTAGAGACGTGTTTGATTAAAGAAGAAGGAAATAAATTTAACCATTCGGCAGAAATTAAAAATCTATCGAGTCTCTTCCAAATAAAATTATTATACCAAGTGAATGGAGATCCAACAAATCCCCCATCCGAAAGGTGATAATCAAGGAGAGAGTCGGGAAATTCTTCCATTTCCGAGTTGATGGGGGTTGCCCCCCCACATTTTTCATGTGGGTGTAGGATGACATTAAAGTATACCCCCACAAGCCACGGTTCATTAGTTGAAGACACCGTAAGAAGACCGGCGCACAAATCGCGTCTCTCAATTTTAGTATTTTTACCGTAAACAATAGTCATACGAAATGGAATCGGAGACCCTTGCGAAATTATTTTCACATGAAGTATTTGAATAGAATTTTTCAAAATTTGAATTTGACACGTATGATCACAGAAAAGCCAAATATGATTATTAATATTAGACACTACATCACTAAATAATCTACAATAAAAAGGGGGATCTAACGCAACTTTCGGTTCTTTTAAGGCCATAATATTTAATTTATGGTCATACTTTTTTTTAAAAAAAAAACAAAAACGAAATATTATTAGACGAGCTAGAAAATTGAGGTTGGCGAGTCCCTCTACACGCCCAATAGGAATGAGGGAGGAGGAGCCCCTCTACACGCCCAAGACACAAGCCGAAAAATAAAATTAACAAGTAAAAATTGTTTTACGTCTAACATACGGAAAACTAATTTTATCTAAACGAATAAGGCCAAGGATTTTCCCTTTGAGATCATGCCCATTCGAACAAAAATAGTCATGACGGATACACCCTTGATTCGCAATAATGTCGGCAATCCCATTTCCCTCTCTATAGATATGAGAGAAACGAATAGTCACTTGATTCGAGAGTTTGTGAATTTTCGATAACAAATTTTGAAGGTTCCAATGGCAAGTTGACTTCCTTTGAATTAGTCTCATAGCTACGACCGAATCAACTTCAACCCAAATATAATTAAAGTTCTTGTCCAAGCAAAGCTCGATGCCACGCCAAATAGCGTAGAGCTCCGCAAAAGTGTTGGTTTGAACCCCAATGTGTTCGGAAAAACAAAGAATGGGGCTGCCCAAATGGTCTCGAACAATACCACCCGCCCCCGCACAACCCAGGTTCCCTTTGGCCGTGTAACACCCCCAATCCACTCAGGGGTATTACACGCCGTAGACCCCCTCCTCGAAGATCTACCAGGATGGTAACAACATTTAACATCTCGACAATGCCTTCAAGGCTAAATGACTCAGTAGACCGATTTGGTCTTTCAATAAAAATATACAACTCAATTACAACATATACCCACGCAGGGGTCAAAATACAATAAACTCCCGTAAAACGGGGAAAAGATCTCAGCGGAAAAGAAAATACAACTAGACCAATACGACATCAACGGATCTTCGTGTGATTAGTATCGTTCATCTTTCATCATCCTTCGTGCCGACCCTGTGTTATGCTCCAAAACCTGAATGCAAAAATAGACATCCACCCCCCGAATACTCGGGGGTTAGCAAAACTCCACTATTTTGCTAGTGCAAATACAAAGTGCAAATACGAGCCATACAATTCACATTCCACGAATAACAATAACTAGGAATCCTCAAAGATCCAAACGAAACGAAAAGTACTTCTCGAGGCAAGGGTTTGAGAAGACCTTTAAAAATCGAAATACCATAAATCAATGGAAATAATTTATAAGACGGTTTAGAATGCCATCGAGAGTTTTAATAGAAAACCATTTAGGATTATCAAATCCTACTTTTCAAAATCCACAAGACAAAAGGGGTCACCGCCCCAAATCTTTACTTTCCGAAAAATGACATTAACCAACCCATTGGGATTTTAGCCCCAAATCCATAAAATGACTTTTACAAAACCATTGGGATTTTAGCCCCAAATCTCATCAACTCACAGTACACAAGAACGATCACAAGGTTCGTCTCCCAACATCAAAATCCACAAATAAAGGATTTAAAACAAACAACAAAATACTCTAGAGCCATCCTAGCCAAGTAGGCCAAACGAACAACTTACCTCTTACACACTTAGTCAATGCATGCAATCATGAAAACCGTTCAAAAGCACTCATTTCCGGAAATGCCAATGATCAAACCACATTTGTAAAATGCACCACAATTAACCGCGGACCCACAGCTTCGTGGATCCCTACCGAGACCCCGTCGGATCTAACCCACAGTGGTTAAAAGCAAGCTCGCGGTTCCACAGCTTCGTGGAGCCCTACCGAGACCCCGTCGGATCTAACCCGCAGTGAGCATACACACACACACGTTACTCATGCAATACTAACATGCTAAGAATGTAAGTTCATTAAGAATACTCACTAGAGATGGCCATTAACTCGATACCATTATCAAACTCTTCAAAACACAATAACAAGATTAAATACGGAATACACGATTCCATAACTTTAAACAAGAGGAGTATCATCATCAAATCCTTCAACGTTCAAAATAATCAAATCATAATCAATTCCCAAAACACACACGCATTTGAAAGAAAGCCTTTAACGAGGCCAAACCGAAATCTTTTGAAACTTCGTTTCAAACAACCAAACAAACACACTAATACGATCACCGATCATCATATCCACAAAATAAGAAAAGTATGGGCAAGGTACTTGCCTCGAAATCACAATCTCAACGAGACGACGGATAGGACGCGGTCGAATAGCCCCGAACCCCCGAACAATATCAAGAACGCGATAGCACCACGAGTATTACGAGAATAACACCACACGAATCATCAATCACCAAACGGAATTCAACATCGGAATCCTCGGTCACCTATAAACCTACGGAAGTAAAAATAACACATGGTTACGACGAGAATCAAGGCCAAAACAACAGAAATCCCAACAAACTATCGAAGGGAAACTCATTGGGACATTTAATCGAACACTAAATGTTCAATAATTCCCAAGAACACTCGAATCGTCGATCGAGTTAAAAAAACTTGATATATGGATATACAACCCATAGAACATGATTAATAACATCATACTACACCAATCGATGTATCAAAATCGGATTAGAAACGAAATCAAGAACAATTTCTCCAAAAAGTCAACTTGAAGGATAATCAAGAAATATACCTTGATTTGGATGAAGGATTCAAGTAGAGGTCGAAAATCTACAACAAGGCTTGAGGTAGATGATCTCTACAAGTTTTGGAGCACTCCAATCGCCCAAGAATCGCCCACAATCCCCTAAGATGAAGGAGGAAGAAGAGAGGAGAAAAAATGAAGTTTTTCTCCTCGCAAATCTGCTAAAAAACGCAGAAAAAGCCCGTGTGTGCCGCGGCACAGACAAGTGTGCTGCCCGGGGCCACCAAAACGCCCTGGAATCAGCTTAGTGCCGCGGCACAGCCTGAGTGTGCCGCGGCACACGGTACAGCCCCCTTCAACACCAAAAAGGCACACCGTGCAGTCTTCGCTATTTCAACCATAACTCCTTCGTCTGGACTCCGATTGACTCACCGTTTGAACCATTGGAAAGCTAACTTGATTCTATATAATGTTGCAAAGATTCAGAATTTTTGGAGTTTCCAAGAATTAATGGTGACTTTACAAAGTTGAACTCCCACGTGAAAAAGTCAATTAAGGACACGGAACTCAACAAAACGACACCGAAACGAACTCGGATGACAAAAGTGCAGAATTAATCATTCTCGGAATGACGAAACGGTCATGATAGAGTTGTCAAAACAAACTTCCTCCGAAAAAGAAAATTACCGAATTGAAATTGCGGATATTACATTCTACCCTCCTTAAAAGAAGTTTCGTCCCGAAACTTAAAACAGGTAGGGGGGAGCAATATACCCGCCAGGAAGACTCGACGATATACACAAAAATAGAAAACTCGCGCCCAACGGCGAAACGCTGCAAGAAACGCAAAGAGACATACGGCGTGAAAACACGCTCCACGACGACCAACACAACGTCGCCGTTAGGGATATAATAAAACCAACAAATGACAAGCGTCATCAAGCGGATAATATAGCCAAGTCAATTATCCGACAATCACAAAACACAACGAATGAAAGTCAGTATGATTGACCAACCCAACGGTACATCAATCAAAACGCGAGCCAATCGCTGAACAAATACGGAATTCCACCGCCCAAGGGTTGGAAGATCGAAAGCGAGACTAATTTCCCAAACTTAAGGGAATTAGGAAGGAGCTGAATGCTCAACGATCACGAAACGAGGACAAAAACCGAACAAACAAACGACCGAACCACAACGGTCGAGACAAGAAAAAGCGAACAATCATGTTCGAATCACGAAGAACAATAAAATTCAAACAACAACTCCAAGGTTCACATCTCGACTCGAGACAATATATGATCCGGTGAAAACAACAACGTATGCATTCACATAAGATCCACATGAAAGGGAATAGCGATTTGAAAAGTTACAACGACAAACGAGTTATTAGAACAATACCACCCTCGTTCGATCAACAAAAGCAAGGGACAGGGAAAGTTCAGAAAATGTTAACGAGCATAAACGAGTCGACAGAGTCGAAAACACAGGAGTTCCAAATCCGATCCACTTTGAATAAAAGAACTAATAGAACCAAATGATGTCACTTCCGAACAAGGTTCACAAGAATCGAACCGAACTCGAAAAAGTCACAACGATAACCAGATCGGCCCACAACAAGATCACAGCTCGTTCGAACGATGAAACCGGAATACAGAACAAGTTCAGAAAGTATCAACGAACACGAGCGAGTCTATAGAATTGAGAGAGAGAAAATACAGAAGCCAAAAACAATACGGGTATTACCCCCGACCTCATCCACGAAATTCACAAAAACAGGAGCAAGGTAACAAGACATTAAACAACCGACACATAACGGAACGATCACCGATGCACACGGCCATACCAACCCAAGCTCTAACAGCTCGCACATGCGCGACAACACATAAATCACCACGAGACGACAACATTCAACACCAACATCCCACCTCTCACAGGGGGCTAGCACAACAAATGTGTGGAAAGCGACTCAACGCTCACACCGCCAATTTGATCATACTCGGGAGTAAACATCATAATGACAACGCGAACATCATACATACATACCCAGCCCTCAAACGGGAATGGATAGGTTTTAAAAAAAACGAAAACCTCATTTTGAAAATAATTTAGAAGAACACCGGTTAATCTTGAGTATCACCCTTCAAAAAGTACAACGTGAAACATCGTTATCGAGACTTGGGAGAACCATTTCGCATTTGATAAAAATGAGGACACTTTCTCTTAGTGAAAACTTTCAGAATATTCGACCCTCGGGTCTAGATAAAAGTGTTTCTAAAACATTGAAAATATCTCAAAACATTTTGGTCCTCGAGGCAGAAAAATTTTGAAATATATTGTGGCACCTGGATGTACCACAAGAAAATAACTCATTTGAAAAAATATGTCTCGAAATTTATTTCTAAGATACTCAAGTTTTCGAAAATAATTCAATGCCAAAAAGGACGATGCCAAAAAGGCTAGAATGCCCAAAAATTTCAGGTAGTCACACGGAACATCATAGCGCTGTGGGTCCCGCGTCGGAACCCCAGGCTAAATACCATTTACAAAAATGCCAAAAGGTTGATGACGGTAATATTTCAAAAACTCACGAAAGCCATTTACAAAATACTAAATACCGTCACAAGAATTTCGCCAAAGCGATCAAGGCCATAATACCAAAAACTCGGTTAAGGGAAGCGGTTATCGAAATAAAACTCGGTCGGTAAAATACCGAAAGTCATTACAAAAGAACTCACGCAATGGATAAAAGAAATACGATTCAACATGCACAATCCAAAGAACACTACTCCTCATAAGAACAAAATATTAGAGTCAAATAACCACATTCAGAACAAAACCACTAGCCCCATTCGAGGCCTCTAAAGACCCTACCGCACTGGCTAGTGAACAAGTCGAACGTGTATAAGCACAAAGCTTCCACAAGAGAACTTGTAAAACGTGCAAATCGATTCGAAAATCATCAGCAACGGACAAAAACAACAATAAAAAGACATCACAAGCGACGACACTCCTCGTATAAATTAAATACGAGAGTCGACTAAATACATATCGTGACATCAAAATCCACATAAAGATTCCATCACTTAACAAATAATCATAAAAATAGCTCGTGTCACACGAGGCACAACACAAAGAAGGGAGACTTACTTCCACAGGTCGCACGAAGATGATGATCGCCCCACGATACTAATCACGACCGACAACTCAAACGACGCGTCGCGACACGACTCAGTCAGATAAAATCCGACGAAACAAGACTCAAACAACACGACTTGACCCGACAGCCTAGGTTTCCTCAACCTAAGCTCTGATACCAATTTTGTAACACCCCCAATCCACTCAGGGGTATTACACGCCGTAGACCCCCTCCTCGAAGATCTACCAGGCTGGTAACAACATTTAACATCTCGACAATGCCTTCAAGGCTAAATGTCTCTTTATACCGATTTGGTCTTTCAATAAAACTATACAACTCAATTACAACATATACCCACGCAGGGTCAAAATACAATAAACTCCGTACAACGGGGAAAAGATCTTTGCGGAAAAGAAAATACAACTAGACCAATACGACATCAACGGATCTTCGGGTAATTAGTATCGTTCATCTTTCATAATCCTACGTGCCGCCCCGGGGTAATGCTCCAAAACCAGAATGCAAAAATAGACATCCACCCCCCGAATACTCGGGGGTTAGCAAAACTCCAGCTTTTGCTAGTGCAAATACAAAGTGCAAATACGAGCCATACAATTCACATTCCACGAATAACAATAACCAGGAATCCTCAAAGATCCAAACGAAGCGAAAAGTACTTCTCGAGGCAAGGGTTTTAGAAGACCTTTAAAAATCGAAATACCATAAATCAATGGAAATAATTTATAAGACGGTTTAGAATGCCATCGAGAGTTTTAATAGAAAACCATTTAGGATTATCAAATCCTACTTTTCAAAATCCACAAGACAAAAGGGGTCACCGCCCAAATCTTTACTTTCCGAAAATGACATTAACCAACCCGTTGGGATTTTAGCCCCAAATCCATAAAATGACTTTTACAAAACCATTGGGATTTTAGCCCCAAATCTCATCAACTCACGGTACACAAGAACGACCACAAGGTTCGTCTCCCAACATCAAAATCCACAAATAAAGGATTTAAAACAAACAACAAAATACTCTAGAGCCATCCTAGCCAAGTAGGCCAAACGAACAACTTACCTCTTACACACTTAGTCAATGCATGCAATCATGAAAACCGTTCAAAAGCACTCATTTCCGAAATGCCAATGATCAAACCACATTTGTAAAATGCACCACAATTAACCGCGGACCCACGGCCGTGGATCCTCGCCGAGACCGTCGGATCTAACCCACGGTGGTTAAAAGCAAGCTCGCGGTTCCACGGCTTCGTGGAGCCCTACCGAGACCCCGTCGGATCTAACCCGCGGTGAGCATACACACACACACGTTACTCATGCAATACTAACATGCTAAGAATGTAAGTTCATTAAGAATACTCACTAGAGATGGCCATTAACTCGATACCATTATCAAACTCTTCAAAACACAATAACAAGATTAAATACGGAATACACGATTCCATAACTTTAAACAAGAGGAGTATCATCATCAAATCCTTCAACGTTCAAAATAATCAAATCATAATCAATTCCCAAAACACACCGTTCACAAAACACACACGCATTTGAAAGAAAGCCTTTAACGAGGCCAAACGAAATCTTTTGAAACTTCGTTTCAAACAACCAAACAAACACACTAATACGATCACCGATCATCATATCCACAAAATAAGAAAAGTATGGGCAAGGTACTTGCCTCGAAATCACAATCGCAACGAGACGACGGATAGGACGCGGTCGAATAGCCGAACCCCCGAACAATATCAAGAACGCGATAGCACCACGAGTATTACGAGAATAACACCACACGAATCATCAATCACCAAACGGAATTCAACATCGGAATCCTCGGACACCTATAAACCTACGGAAGTAAAAATAACACATGGTTACGACGAGAATCAAGGCCAAAACAACGGAAATCCCAACAAACTATCGAAGGGAAACTCATTGGGACATTTAATCGAACACTAAATGTTCAATAATTCCCAAGAACACTCGAATCGTCGATCGAGTTAAACAAACTTGATATATGGATATACAACCCATAGAACATGATTAATAACATCATACTACACCAATCTATGTATCAAAATCGGATTAGAAACGAAATCAAGAACAATTTCTCCAAAAAGTCAACTTGAAGGATAATCAAGAAATATACCTTGATTTGGATGAAGGATTCAAGTAGAGGTCGAAAATCTACAACAAGGCTTGAGGTAGATGATCTCTACAAGTTTTGGAGCACTCCAATCGCCCAAGAATCGCCCACAATCGCCTAAGATGAAGGAGGAAGAAGAGAGGAGAAAAAATGAAGTTTTTCTCCTCGCAAATCTGCTAAAAAACGCAGAAAAAGCCCGTGTGCCGCGGCACAGGACAAGTGTGCCGCGGCCCAGGGCCACAAAAAACGCCCAGGAATCAGCTTAGTGCCGCGGCACAGCTTGAGTGTGCCGCGGCACACGGTACAGCCCCCTTCAACACCAAAAAGGCACACCGTGCAGTCTTCGCTATTTCAACCATAACTCCTTCGTCTGGACTCCGATTGACTCACCGTTTGAACCATTGGAAAGCTAACTTGATTCTATATAATGTTGCAAAGATTCAGAATTTTTGGAGTTTCCAAGAATTAATGGTGACTTTACAAAGTTGAACTCCCACGTGAAAAAGTCAATTAAGGACACGGAACTCAACAAAACGACACCGAAACGAACTCGGATGACAAAAAGTGCAGAATTAATCATTCTCGGAATGACGAAACGGTCATGATAGAGTTGTCAAAACGAACTTCCTCCGAAAAAAAGAAAATTACCGAAATTCGAAATTGCGGATATTACATTCTACCCTCCTTAAAAGAAGTTTCGTCCCGAAACTTAAAACAGGTAGGGGGGAGCAATATACCCGCCAGGAAGACTCGAAGATATACACAAAAATAGAAAACTCGCGCCCAACGGCGAAACGCTGCAAGAAACGCAAAGAGACATACGGCGTGAAAACACGCTCCACGACGACCAACACAACGTCGCCGTTAGGGATATAATAAAACCAACAAATGACAAGCGTCATCAAACGGATAATATAGCCAAGTCAATTATCCGACAATCACAAAACACAACGAATGAAAGTCAGTATGATTGACCAACCCAAAGGTACATCAATCAAAACGCGAGCCAATCGCTGAACAAATACGGAATTCCACCGCCCAAGGGTTGGAAGATCGAAAACGAGACTAATTTCCCAAACTTAAGGGAATTAGGAAGGAGCCTGAATGCTCAACGATCACGAAACGAGGACAAAAACCGAACAAACAAACGACCGAACCACAACGGTCGAGACAAGAAAAAGCGAACAATCATGTTCGAATCACGAAGAACAATAAAATTCAAACAACAACTCCAAGGTTCACATCTCGACTCGAGACAATATATGATCCGGTGAAAACAACAACGTATGCATTCACATAAGATCCACATGAAAGGGAATAGCGATTTGAAAAGTTACAACGACAAACGAGTTATTAGGAACAATACCACCCTCGTTCGATCAACAAAAGCAAGGGACAGGGAAAGTTCAGAAAATGTTAACGAGCATAAACGAGTCGACAGAGTCGAAAACACAGGAGTTCCAAATCCGATCCACTTCGAATAAAAGAACTAATAGAACCAAATGATGTCACTTCCGAACAAGGTTCACAAGAATCGAACCGAACTCGAAAAAGTCACAACGATAACCAGATCGCCCACAACAAGATCACGGCTCGTTCGAACGATGAAACCGGAATACGTAACAAGTTCGTAAAGTATCAACGAACACGGCGAGTCTATAGAATTGAGAGAGAGAAAATACGAAGCGAAAACAATACGGGTATTACCCCGACCTCATCCACAAAATTCACAAAAGCAGGAGCAAGGTAACAAGACATTAAACAACCGACACATAGCTAACGATCACCGATGCACACGGCCATACCAACCCAAGCTCTAACAGCTCGCACATGCGCGACAACACATAAATCACCACGAGACGACAACATTCAACACCAACATCCCACCTCTCACAGGGGCTAGCACAACAAATGTGTGGAAGCGACTCAACGCTCACACCGCCAATTCGATCATACTCGGGAGTAAACATCATAATGACAACGCGAACATCATACATACATACCCAGCCCTCAAACGGGAATGGATAGGTTTAAAAAAAAACGAAAACCTCATTTTGAAAATAATTTAGAAGAACACCGGTTGATCTTGAGTATCACCCTTCAAAAAGTACAACGTGAAACATCGTTATCGAGACTTTGGAGAACCATTTCGCATTTGATAAAAATGAGGACACTTTCTCTTAGTGAAAACTTTCAGAATATTCGACCCTCGGGTCTAGATAAAAGTGTTTCTAAAACATTGAAAATATCTCAAAACATTTTGGTCCTCGAGGCAGAAAATTTTTGAAATATATTGTGGCATCTGGATGTACCACAAGAAAATAACTCATTTGAAAAAAATATGTCTCGAAATTTATTTCTAAGATACTCAAGTTTTCGAAAATAATTCAATGCCAAAAAGGACGATGCCAAAAAGGCTAGAATGCCCAAAAATTTCAGTAGTCACACGGAACATCATAGCGCTGTGGTCCCGCGTCGGAACCCCAGGCTAAAAACCATTTACAAAAATGCCAAAAAGGTTGATGACGGTAATATTTCAAAAACTCACGAAAGCCATTTACAAAATACTAAATACCGTCACAAGAATTTCGCCAAAGCGATCAAGGCCATAATACCAAAAACTCGGTTAAGGGAAGCGGTTATCGAAATAAAACTCGGTCGGTAAAATACCGAAAGTCATTACAAAAGAACTCACGCAATGGATAAAAGAAATACGATTCAACATGCACAATCCAAAGAACACTACTCCTCATAAGAACAAAATATTAGAGTCAAATAACCACATTCGAACAAAACCACTAGCCCCATTCGAGGCCTCTAAAGACCCTACCAGATCGGCTAGTGAACAAGTCGAACGTGTATAAGCACAAAGCTTCCACAAGAGAACTTGTAAAGCGTGCAAATCGATTCGAAAATCATCGAACGGACAAAAACAACAATAAAAGACATCACAAGCGACGACACTCCTCGTATAAATTAAATACGAGAGTCGACTAAATACATATCGTGACATCAAAATCCACATAAAGATTCCATCACTTAACAAATAATCATAAAAATAGCTCGTGTCACACGAGGCACAACACAAAGAAGGGAGACTTACTTCCACAGGTCGCACGAAGATGATGATCGCCCACGATACTAATCACGACCGACAACTCAAGCGACGCGTCGCGACACGACTACCGATAAAATCCGGCGAAACAAGACTCAAACAACACGACTTGACCCGACGGCCTAGGTTTCCTCAACCTAAGCTCGATACCAATTTTGTAACACCCCAATCCACTCGGGGTATTACACGCCGTAGACCCTCCTCGAAGATCTACCAGTGGTAACAACATTTAACATCTCGACAATGCCTTCAAGGCTAAATGACTCGATGAGACCGATTTGGTCTTTCAATAAAAATATACAACTCAATTACAACATATACCCACGCAGGGGTCAAAATACAATAAACTCCGTACAACGGGAAAAGATCTCGGCGGAAAAGAAAATACAACTAGACCAATACGACATCAACGGATCTTCGTGTGATTAGTATCGTTCATCTTTCATCATCCTTCGTGGCCGACTCGTGTTATGCTCCAAAACACGAATGCAAAATAGACATCCACCCCGAATACTCGGGGTTAGCAAACTCCACCGCTTTTGCTAGTGCAAATACAAAGTGCAAATACGAGCCATACAATTCACATTCCACGAATAACAATAACCAGGAATCCTCAAAGATCCAAGCGAAGCGAAAAGTACTTCTCGAGGCAAGGGTTTTAGAAGACCTTTAAAAATCGAAATACCATAAATCAATTGAAATAATTTATAAGACGGTTTAGAATGCCATCGAGAGTTTTAATAGAAAACCATTTAGGATTATCAAATCCTACTTTTCAAAATCCACAAGACAAAAGGGGTCACCGCCCCAAATCTTTACTTTCCGAAAAATGACATTAACCAACCCGTTGGGATTTTAGCCCCAAATCCATAAAATGACTTTTACAAAACCATTGGGATTTTAGCCCCATGTCTCATCAACTCACCGTACACAAGAACGACCACAAGGTTCGTCTCCCAACATCAAAATCCACAAATAAAGGATTTAAAACAAACAACAAAATACTCTAGAGCCATCCTAGCCAAGTAGGCCAAACGAACAACTTACCTCTTACACACTTAGTCAATGCATGCAATCATGAAAACCGTTCAAAAGCACTCATTTCGGAAATGCCAATGATCAAACCACATTTGTAAAATGCACCACAATTAACCGCGGACCCACGGCTTCGTGGATCCTGCCGAGACCCGTCGGATCTAACCCACGGTGGTTAAAAGCAAGCTCGCGGTTCCACGGCCTTCGTGGAGCCCTACCGAGACCCGTCGGATCTAACCCGCAGTGAGCATACACACACACACGTTACTCATGCAATACTAACATGCTAAGAATGTAAGTTCATTAAGAATACTCACTAGAGATGGCCATTAACTCGATACCATTATCAAACTCTTCAAAACACAATAACAAGATTAAATACGGAATACACGATTCCATAACTTTAAACAAGAGGAGTATCATCATCAAATCCTTCAACGTTCAAAATAATCAAATCATAATCAATTCCCAAAACACACCGTTCACAAAACACACACGCATTTGAAAGAAAGCCTTTAACGAGGCCAAACGAAATCTTTTGAAACTTCGTTTCAAACAACCAAACAAACACACTAATACGATCACCGATCATCATATCCACAAAATAAGAAAAGTATGGGCAAGGTACTTGCCTCGAAATCACAATCGCAACGAGACGACGGATAGACGCGGTCGAATAGCCGAACCCCGAACAATATCAAGAACGCGATAGCACCACGAGTATTACGAGAATAACACCACACGAATCATCAATCACCAAGCGGAATTCAACATCGGAATCCTCGGACACCTATAAACCTACGGAAGTAAAAATAACACATGGTTACGACGAGAATCAAGGCCAAAACAACGGAAATCCCAACAAACTATCGAAGGGAAACTCATTGGGACATTTAATCGAACACTAAATGTTCAATAATTCCCAAGAACACTCGAATCGTCGATCGAGTTAAACAAACTTGATATATGGATATACAACCCATAGAACATGATTAATAACATCATACTACACCAATCTATGTATCAAAATCGGATTAGAAACGAAATCAAGAACAATTTCTCCAAAAAGTCAACTTGAAGGATAATCAAGAAATATACCTTGATTTGGATGAAGGATTCAAGTAGAGGTCGAAAATCTACAACAAGGCTTGAGGTAGATGATCTCTACAAGTTTTGGAGCACTCCAATCGCCCAAGAATCGCCCACAATCGCCTAAGATGAAGGAGGAAGAAGAGAGGAGAAAAAATGAAGTTTTTCTCCTCGCAAATCTGCTAAAAAACGCAGAAAAAGCCCGTGTGCCGCGGCACAGACAAGTGTGCCGCGCCTGTGGCCACAAAACGCCCAGAATCAGCTTAGTGCCGCGGCACAGCCTTGAGTGTGCCGCGCACACGGCACACCCCCTTCAACACCAAAAAGGCACACCGTGCGCTTCGCTATTTCAACCATAACTCCTTCGTCTGGACTCCGATTGACTCACCGTTTGAACCATTGGAAAGCTAACTTGATTCTATATAATGTTGCAAAGATTCAGAATTTTTGGAGTTTCCAAGAATTAATGGTGACTTTACAAAGTTGAACTCCCACGTGAAAAAGTCAATTAAGGACACGGAACTCAACAAAACGACACCGAAACGAACTCGGATGACAAAAAGTGCAGAATTAATCATTCTCGGAATGACGAAACGGTCATGATAGAGTTGTCAAAACGAACTTCCTCCGAAAAAAAGAAAATTACCGAAATTCGAAATTGCGGATATTACATTCTACCCTCCTTAAAAGAAGTTTCGTCCCGAAACTTAAAACAGGTAGGGGGGAGCAATATACCCGCCAGGAAGACTCGACGATATACACAAAAATAGAAAACTCGCGCCCAACGGCGAAACGCTGCAAGAAACGCAAAGAGACATACGGCGTGAAAACACGCTCCACGACGACCA
This sequence comes from Orobanche coerulescens, assembly GCA_033398695.1. Lineage (NCBI taxonomy): Eukaryota > Viridiplantae > Streptophyta > Magnoliopsida > Lamiales > Orobanchaceae > Orobanche > Orobanche coerulescens. The sequence continues at coordinate 125,107,947 of CM065813.1, read as the reverse complement.
ACACAACGTCGCCGTTAGGGATATAATAAAACCAACAAATGACAAGCGTCATCAAACGGATAATATAGCCAAGTCAATTATCCGACAATCACAAAACACAACGAATGAAAGTCAGTATGATTGACCAACCCAAAGGGACATCAATAAAAACGCGAGCCAATCGCTGAACAAATACGGAATTCCACCGCCCAAGGGTTGGAAGATCGAAAGCGAGACTAATTTCCCAAACTTAAGGGAATTAGGAAGGAGCTGAATGCTCAACGATCACGAAACGAGGACAAAAACCGAACAAACAAACGACCGAACCACAACGGTCGAGACAAGAAAAAGCGAACAATCATGTTCGAATCACGAAGAACAATAAAATTCAAACAACAACTCCAAGGTTCACATCTCGACTCGAGACAATATATGATCCGGTGAAAACAACAACGTATGCATTCACATAAGATCCACATGAAAGGGAATAGCGATTTGAAAAGTTACAACGACAAACGAGTTATTAGGAACAATACCACCCTCGTTCGATCAACAAAAGCAAGGGACAGGAAAGTTCGTAAAATGTTAACGAGCATAAACGAGTCGACAGAGTCGAAAACACAGGAGTTCCAAATCCGATCCACTTCGAATAAAAGAACTAATAGAACCAAATGATGTCACTTCGAACAAGGTTCACAAGAATCGAACCGAACTCGAAAAAGTCACAGCGATAACCAGATCGACCCACAACAAGATCACAGCTCGTTCGAACGATGAAACCGGAATACAGAACAAGTTCGAAAGTATCAACGAACACGAGCGAGTCTATAGAATTGAGAGAGAGAAAATACAGAAGCCAAAAACAATACGGGTATTACCCCCGACCTCATCCACAAAATTCACAAAAACAGGAGCAAGGTAACAAGACATTAAACAACCGACACATAACGGAACGATCACCGATGCACACGGCCATACCAACCCAAGCTCTAACAGCTCGCACATGCGCGACAACACATAAATCACCACGAGACGACAACATTCAACACCAACATCCCACCTCTCACAGGGGGCTAGCACAACAAATGTGTGGAAAGCGACTCAACGCTCACACCGCCAATTCGATCATACTCGGGAGTAAACATCATAATGACAACGCGAACATCATACATACATACCCAGCCCTCAAACGGGAATGGATAGGTTTAAAAAAAAACGAAAACCTCATTTTGAAAATAATTTAGAAGAACACCGGTTGATCTTGAGTATCACCCTTCAAAAAGTACAACGTGAAACATCGTTATCGAGACTTTGGAGAACCATTTCGCATTTGATAAAAATGAGGACACTTTCTCTTAGTGAAAACTTTCAGAATATTCGACCCTCGGGTCTAGATAAAAGTGTTTCTAAAATATTGAAAATATCTCAAAACATTTTGGTCCTCGAGGCAGAAAATTTTTGAAATATATTGTGGCATCTGGATGTACCACAAGAAAATAACTCATTTGAAAAAAATATGTCTCGAAATTTATTTCTAAGATACTCAAGTTTTCGAAAATAATTCAATGCCAAAAAGGACGATGCCAAAAAGGCTAGAATGCCCAAAAATTTCAGGTAGTCACACGGAACATCATAGCGCGGTGGGTCCCGTCGAACCCTGTGCTAAAAACCATTTACAAAAATGCCAAAAAGGTTGATGACGGTAATATTTCAAAACTCACGAAAGCCATTTACAAAATACTAAATACCGTCACAAGAATTTCGCCAAAGCGATCAAGGCCATAATACCAAAAACTCGGTTAAGGGAAGCGGTTATCGAAATAAAACTCGGTCGGTAAAATACCGAAAGTCATTACAAAAGAACTCACGCAATGGATAAAGAAATACGATTCAACATGCACAATCCAAAGAACACTACTCCTCATAAGAACAAAATATTAGAGTCAAATAACCACATTGAACAAAACCACTAGCCCCATTCGAGGCCTCTAAAGACCCTACCATCAAGGCTAGTGAACAAGTCGAACGTGTATAAGCACAAAGCTTCCACAAGAGAACTTGTAAAGCGTGCAAATCGATTCGAAAATCATCGAACGGACAAAAACAATAAAAAGACATCACAAGCGATTTACACTCCTCGTATAAATTAAATACGAGAGTCGACTAAATACATATCGTGACATCAAAATCCACATAAAGATTCCATCACTTAACAAATAATCATAAAAATAGCTCGTGTCACACGAGGCACAACACAAAGAAGGGAGACTTACTTCCACAGGTCGCACGAAGATGATGATCGCCCCACGATACTAATCACGACCGACAACTCAAACGACGCGTCGCGACACGACTCAGTCAGATAAAATCCGACGAAACAAGACTCAAACAACACGACTTGACCCGGCGACCTAGGTTTCCTCAACCTAAGCTCTGATACCAATTTTGTAACACCCCCAATCCACTCAGGGGTATTACACGCCGTAGACCCCCTCCTCGAAGATCTACCAGGCTGGTAACAACATTTAACATCTCGACAATGCCTTCAAGGCTAAATGACTCAGTAGACCGATTTGGTCTTTCAATAAAAATATACAACTCAATTACAACATATACCCACGCAGGGGTCAAAATACAATAAACTCCCGTACAACGGGGAAAAGATACTGCAGCGGAAAAGAAAATACAACTAGACCAATACGACATCAACGGATCTTCGTGTGATTAGTATCGTTCATCTTTCATCATCCTTCGTGCCGACCTCGTGTTATGCTCCAAAACCCGAATGCAAAAATAGACATCCACCCCGAATACTCGGGGGTTAGCAAACTCCAGCTTTTGCTAGTGCAAATACAAAGTGCAAATACGAGCCATACAATTCACATTCCACGAATAACAATAACCAGGAATCCTCAAAGATCCAAACGAAACGAAAAGTACTTCTCGAGGCAAGGGTTTTAGAAGACCTTTAAAAATCGAAATACCATAAATCAATGGAAATAATTTATAAGACGGTTTAGAATGCCATCGAGAGTTTTAATAGAAAACCATTTAGGATTATCAAATCCTACTTTTCAAAATCCACAAGACAAAAGGGGTCACCGCCCCAAATCTTTACTTTCCGAAAAATGACATTAACCAACCCGTTGGGATTTTAGCCCCAAATCCATAAAATGACTTTTACAAAACCATTGGGATTTTAGCCCCAAATCTTATCAACTCACAGTACACAAGAACGACCACAAGGTTCGTCTCCCAACATCAAAATCCACAAATAAAGGATTTAAAACAAACAACAAAATACTCTAGAGCCATCCTAGCCAAGTAGGCCAAACGAACAACTTACCTCTTACACACTTAGTCAATGCATGCAATCATGAAAACCGTTCAAAAGCACTCATTTCCGGAAATGCCAATGATCAAACCACATTTGTAAAATGCACCACAATTAACCGCGGACCCACATCTTCGTGGATCCCTGCCGAGACCCCGTCGGATCTAACCCACAGTGGTTAAAAGCAAGCTCGCGGTTCCACAGCTTCGTGGAGCCCTACCGAGACCCCGTCGGATCTAACCCGCAGTGAGCATACACACACACACGTTACTCATGCAATACTAACATGCTAAGAATGTAAGTTCATTAAGAATACTCACTAGAGATGGCCATTAACTCGATACCATTATCAAACTCTTCAAAACACAATAACAAGATTAAATACGGAATACACGATTCCATAACTTTAAACAAGAGGAGTATCATCATCAAATCCTTCAACGTTCAAAATAATCAAATCATAATCAATTCCCAAAACACACCGTTCACAAAACACACACGCATTTGAAAGAAAGCCTTTAACGAGGCCAAACTGAAATCTTTTGATACTTCGTTTCAAACAACCAAACAACCACACTCATACGATCACCGATCATCATATCCACAAAATAAGAAAAGTATGGGCAAGGTACTTGCCTCGAAATCACAATCGCAACGAGACGACGGATAGGACGCGGTCGAATAGCCCCGAACCCCCGAACAATATCAAGAACGCGATAGCACCACGAGTATTACGAGAATAACACCACACGAATCATCAATCACCAAACGGAATTCAACATCGGAATCCTCGGACACCTATAAACCTACGGAAGTAAAAATAACACATGGTTACGACGAGAATCAAGGCCAAAACAACGGAAATCCCAACAAACTATCGAAGGGAAACTCATTGGGACATTTAATCGAACACTAAATGTTCAATAATTCCCAAGAACACTCGAATCGTCGATCGAGTTAAACAAACTTGATATATGGATATACAACCCATAGAACATGATTAATAACATCATACTACACCAATCTATGTATCAAAATCGGATTAGAAACGAAATCAAGAACAATTTCTCCAAAAAGTCAACTTGAAGGATAATCAAGAAATATACCTTGATTTGGATGAAGGATTCAAGTAGAGGTCGAAAATCTACAACAAGGCTTGAGGTAGATGATCTCTACAAGTTTTGGAGCACTCCAATCGCCCAAGAATCGCCCACAATCGCCTAAGATGAAGGAGGAAGAAGAGAGGAGAAAAATGAAGTTTTTCTCTCGCAAATCTGCTAAAAACGCGAGAAAAAGCCCGTGTGTGCCGCGGCACAGACAAGTGTGCCGCGCCGGGGCCACAAAACGCCCAGGAATCAGCTTAGTGCCGCGGCACAGCGTGAGTGTGCCGCGGCACACGGGGCAGCCCCCCTCAACACCAAAAAGGCACACCGTGCGATCGCTATTTCAACCATAACTCCTTCGTCGGACTCCGATTGACTCACCGTTTGAACCATTGGAAAGCTAACTTGATTCTATATAATGTTGCAAAGATTCAGAATTTTTGGAGTTTCCAAGAATTAATGGTGACTTTACAAAGTTGAACTCCCACGTGAAAAAGTCAATTAAGGACACGGAACTCAACAAAACGACACCGAAACGAACTCGGATGACAAAAAGTGCAGAATTAATCATTCTCGGAATGACGAAACGGTCATGATAGAGTTGTCAAAACAAACTTCCTCCGAAAAAAGAAAATTACCGAAATTCGAAATTGCGGATATTACATTCTACCCTCCTTAAAAGAAGTTTCGTCCCGAAACTTAAAACAGGTAGGGGGGAGCAATATACCCGCCAGGAAGACTCGACGATATACACAAAAATAGAAAACTCGCGCCCAACGGCGAAACGCTGCAAGAAACGCAAAGAGACATACGGCGTGAAAACACGCTCCACGACGACCAACACAACGTCGCCGTTAGGGATATAATAAAACCAACAAATGACAAGCGTCATCAAACGGATAATATAGCCAAGTCAATTATCCGACAATCACAAAACACAACGAATGAAAGTCAGTATGATTGACCAACCCAACGGTACATCAATCAAAACGCGAGCCAATCGCTGAACAAATACGGAATTCCACCGCCCAAGGGTTGGAAGATCGAAAACGAGACTAATTTCCCAAACTTAAGGGAATTAGGAAGGAGCCTGAATGCTCAACGATCACGAAACGAGGACAAAAACCGAACAAACAAACGACCGAACCACAACGGTCGAGACAAGAAAAAGCGAACAATCATGTTCGAATCACGAAGAACAATAAAATTCAAACAACAACTCCAAGGTTCACATCTCGACTCGAGACAATATATGATCCGGTGAAAACAACAACGTATGCATTCACATAAGATCCACATGAAAGGGAATAGCGATTTGAAAAGTTACAACGACAAACGAGTTATTCCGGAACAATACCACCCTCGTTCGATCAACAAAAGCAAGGGACAGGGAAAGTTCAGAAAATGTTAACGAGCATAAACGAGTCGACAGAGTCGAAAACACAGGAGTTCCAAATCCGATCCACTTCGAATAAAAGAACTAATAGAACCAAATGATGTCACTTAGAACAAGGTTCACAAGAATCGAACCGAACTCGAAAAAGTCACAACGATAACCGGATCGCCCACAACAAGATCACACTGCTCGAACGATGAAACCGGAATACGAACAAGTTCGAAAGTATCAACGAACACGAGCGAGTCTATAGAATTGAGAGAGAGAAAATACGAAGGTTAAAAACAATACGGGTATTACCCCCGACCTCATCCACAAAATTCACAAAAACAGGAGCAAGGTAACAAGACATTAAACAACCGACACATAACGGAACGATCACCGATGCACACGGCCATACCAACCCAAGCTCTAACAGCTCGCACATGCGCGACAACACATAAATCACCACGAGACGACAACATTCAACACCAACATCCCACCTCTCACAGGGGGCTAGCACAACAAATGTGTGGAAAGCGACTCAACGCTCACACCGCCAATTCGATCATACTCGGGAGTAAACATCATAATGACAACGCGAACATCATACATACATACCCAGCCCTCAAACGGGAATGGATAGGTTTAAAAAAAAACGAAAACCTCATTTTGAAAATAATTTAGAAGAACACCGGTTGATCTTGAGTATCACCCTTCAAAAAGTACAACGTGAAACATCGTTATCGAGACTTTGGAGAACCATTTCGCATTTGATAAAAATGAGGACACTTTCTCTTAGTGAAAACTTTCAGAATATTCGACCCTCGGGTCTAGATAAAAGTGTTTCTAAAACATTGAAAATATCTCAAAACATTTTGGTCCTCGAGGTAGAAAATTTTTGAAATATATTGTGGCATCTGGATGTACCACAAGAAAATAACTCATTTGAAAAAAATATGTCTCGAAATTTATTTCTAAGATACTCAAGTTTTCGAAAATAATTCAATGCCAAAAAGGACGATGCCAAAAAGGCTAGAATGCCCAAAAATTTCAGGTAGTCACACGGAACATCATAGCGCTGTGGGTCCCGCGTCGGAACCCCAGGCTAAAAACCATTTACAAAAATGCCAAAAAGGTTGATGACGGTAATATTTCAAAAACTCACGAAAGCCATTTACAAAATACTAAATACCGTCACAAGAATTTCGCCAAAGCGATCAAGGCCATAATACCAAAAACTCGGTTAAGGGAAGCGGTTATCGAAATAAAACTCGGTCGGTAAAATACCGAAAGTCATTACAAAAGAACTCACGCAGCGGATAAAAGAAATACAGTTCAACATGCACAATCCAGCAACACTACTCCTCATAAGAACAAAATATTAGAGTCAAATAACCACATTCAGAACAAAACCACTAGCCCCATTCGAGGCCTCTAAAGACCCTACCGCACTGGCTAGTGAACAAGTCGAACGTGTATAAGCACAAAGCTTCCACAAGAGAACTTGTAAAACGTGCAAATCGATTCGAAAATCATCAGCAACGGACAAAAACAACAATAAAAAGACATCACAAGCTTTACACTCCTCGTATAAATTAAATACGAGAGTCGACTAAATACATATCGTGACATCAAAATCCACATAAAGATTCCATCACTTAACAAATAATCATAAAAATAGCTCGTGTCACACGAGGCACAACACAAAGAAGGGAGACTTACTTCCACAGGTCGCACGAAGATGATGATCGCCCCACGATACTAATCACGACCGACAACTCAAACGACGCGTCGCGACACGACTCAGTCAGATAAAATCCGACGAAACAAGACTCAAACAACACGACTTGACCCGACAGCCTAGGTTTCCTCAACCTAAGCTCTGATACCAATTTTGTAACACCCCCAATCCACTCAGGGGTATTACACGCCGTAGACCCCCTCCTCGAAGATCTACCAGGCTGGTAACAACATTTAACATCTCGACAATGCCTTCAAGGCTAAATGACTCAGTAGACCGATTTGGTCTTTCAATAAAAATATACAACTCAATTACAACATATACCCACGCAGGGGTCAAAATACAATAAACTCCCGTACAACGGGGAAAAGATACTGCAGCGGAAAAGAAAATACAACTAGACCAATACGACATCAACGGATCTTCGTGTGATTAGTATCGTTCATCTTTCATCATCCTTCGTGCCGACCCTGTGTTATGCTCCAAAACCTGAATGCAAAAATAGACATCCACCCCCCGAATACTCGGGGGTTAGCAAAACTCCACTGTTTTGCTAGTGCAAATACAAAGTGCAAATACGAGCCATACAATTCACATTCCACGAATAACAATAACCAGGAATCCTCAAAGATCCAAACGAAACGAAAAGTACTTCTCGAGGCAAGGGTTTTAGAAGACCTTTAAAAATCGAAATACCATAAATCAATGGAAATAATTTATAAGACGGTTTAGAATGCCATCGAGAGTTTTAATAGAAAACCATTTAGGATTATCAAATCCTACTTTTCAAAATCCACAAGACAAAAGGGGTCACCGCCCCAAATCTTTACTTTCCGAAAAATGACATTAACCAACCCGTTGGGATTTTAGCCCCAAATCCATAAAATGACTTTTACAAAACCATTGGGATTTTAGCCCCAAATCTCATCAACTCACAGTACACAAGAACGACCACAAGGTTCGTCTCCCAACATCAAAATCCACAAATAAAGGATTTAAAACAAACAACAAAATACTCTAGAGCCATCCTAGCCAAGTAGGCCAAACGAACAACTTACCTCTTACACACTTAGTCAATGCATGCAATCATGAAAACCGTTCAAAAGCACTCATTTCCGGAAATGCCAATGATCAAACCACATTTGTAAAATGCACCACAATTAACCGCGGACCCACAGCTTCGTGGATCCCTGCCGAGACCCCGTCGGATCTAACCCACAGTGGTTAAAAGCAAGCTCGCGGTTCCACAGCTTCGTGGAGCCCTACCGAGACCCCGTCGGATCTAACCCGCAGTGAGCATACACACACACACGTTACTCATGCAATACTAACATGCTAAGAATGTAAGTTCATTAAGAATACTCACTAGAGATGGCCATTAACTCGATACCATTATCAAACTCTTCAAAACACAATAACAAGATTAAATACGGAATACACGATTCCATAACTTTAAACAAGAGGAGTATCATCATCAAATCCTTCAACGTTCAAAATAATCAAATCATAATCAATTCCCAAAACACACCGTTCACAAAACACACACGCATTTGAAAGAAAGCCTTTAACGAGGCCAAACCGAAATCTTTTGAAACTTCGTTTCAAACAACCAAACAAACACACTAATACGATCACCGATCATCATATCCACAAAATAAGAAAAGTATGGGCAAGGTACTTGCCTCGAAATCACAATCGCAACGAGACGACGGATAGGACGCGGTCGAATAGCCCCGAACCCCCGAACAATATCAAGAACGCGATAGCACCACGAGTATTACGAGAATAACACCACACGAATCATCAATCACCAAACGGAATTCAACATCGGAATCCTCGGACACCTATAAACCTACGGAAGTAAAAATAACACATGGTTACGACGAGAATCAAGGCCAAAACAACGGAAATCCCAACAAACTATCGAAGGGAAACTCATTGGGACATTTAATCGAACACTAAATGTTCAATAATTCCCAAGAACACTCGAATCGTCGATCGAGTTAAACAAACTTGATATATGGATATACAACCCATAGAACATGATTAATAACATCATACTACACCAATCTATGTATCAAAATCGGATTAGAAACGAAATCAAGAACAATTTCTCCAAAAAGTCAACTTGAAGGATAATCAAGAAATATACCTTGATTTGGATGAAGGATTCAAGTAGAGGTCGAAAATCTACAACAAGGCTTGAGGTAGATGATCTCTACAAGTTTTGGAGCACTCCAATCGCCCAAGAATCGCCCACAATCGCCTAAGATGAAGGAGGAAGAAGAGAGGAGAAAAATGAAGTTTTTCTCCTCGCAAATCTGCTAAAAACGCAGAAAAAGCCCGTGTGCCGCGGCACAGGACAAGTGTGCCGCGGCCCAGGGCCACAAAAAACGCCCAGGAATCAGCTTAGTGGCGCGGCAGCCTGAGTGTGCCGCGGCTGCAGTACGACCCCTTCAACACCAAAAAGGCACACCGTGCAGTCTTCGCTATTTCAACCATAACTCCTTCGTCTGGACTCCGATTGACTCACCGTTTGAACCATTGGAAAGCTAACTTGATTCTATATAATGTTGCAAAGATTCAGAATTTTTGGAGTTTCCAAGAATTAATGGTGACTTTACAAAGTTGAACTCCCACGTGAAAAAGTCAATTAAGGACACGGAACTCAACAAAACGACACCGAAACGAACTCGGATGACAAAAAGTGCAGAATTAATCATTCTCGGAATGACGAAACGGTCATGATAGAGTTGTCAAAACGAACTTCCTCCGAAAAAAGAAAATTACCGAAATTCGAAATTGCGGATATTACATTCTACCCTCCTTAAAAGAAGTTTCGTCCGAAACTTAAAACAGTAGGGGAGCAATATACCCGCCAGAAGACTCGACGATATACACAAAAATAGAAAACTCGCCCAACGGCGAAACGCCGCAAGAAACGCAAAGAGACATACGGCGTGAAAACACGCTCCACGACGACCAACACAACGTCGCCGTTAGGGATATAATAAAACCAACAAATGACAAGCGTCATCAAGCGGATAATATAGCCAAGTCAATTATCCGACAATCACAAAACACAACGAATGAAAGTCGGTATGATTGACCAACCCAAAGGTACATCAATCAAAACGCGAGCCAATCACGAACAAATACGGAATTCCACCGCCCAAGGGTTGGAAGATCGAAACGAGACTAATTTCCCAAACTTAAGGGAATTAGGAAGGAGCCCGAATGCTCAACGATCACGAACGAGGACAAAAACCGAACAAACAAACGACCGAACCACAACGGTCGAGACAAGAAAAAGCGAACAATCATGTTCGAATCACGAAGAACAATAAAATTCAAACAACAACTCCAAGGTTCACATCTCGACTCGAGACAATATATGATCCGGTGAAAACAACAACGTATGCATTCACATAAGATCCACATGAAAGGGAATAGCGATTTGAAAAGTTACAACGACAAACGAGTTATTCCGGAACAATACCACCCTCGTTCGATCAACAAAAGCAAGGGACAGGGAAAGTTCAGAAAATGTTAACGAGCATAAACGAGTCGACAGAGTCGAAAACACAGGAGTTCCAAATCCGATCCACTTCGAATAAAAGAACTAATAGAACCAAATGATGTCACTTCCGAACAAGGTTCACAAGAATCGAACCGAACTCGAAAAAGTCACAACGATAACCAGATCGGCCCACAACAAGATCACAGCTCGTTCGAACGATGAAACCGGAATACAGAACAAGTTCAGAAAGTATCAACGAACACGAGCGAGTCTATAGAATTGAGAGAGAGAAAATACAGAAGCCAAAAACAATACGGGTATTACCCCCGACCTCATCCACAAAATTCACAAAAACAGGAGCAAGGTAACAAGACATTAAACAACCGACACATAACGGAACGATCACCGATGCACACGGCCATACCAACCCAAGCTCTAACAGCTCGCACATGCGCGACAACACATAAATCACCACGAGACGACAACATTCAACACCAACATCCCACCTCTCACAGGGGGCTAGCACAACAAATGTGTGGAAAGCGACTCAACGCTCACACCGCCAATTCGATCATACTCGGGAGTAAACATCATAATGACAACGCGAACATCATACATACATACCCAGCCCTCAAACGGGAATGGATAGGTTTAAAAAAAAACGAAAACCTCATTTTGAAAATAATTTAGAAGAACACCGGTTGATCTTGAGTATCACCCTTCAAAAGTACAACGTGAAACATCGTTATCGAGACTTTGGAGAACCATTTCGCATTTGATAAAAATGAGGACACTTTCTCATAGTGAAAACTTTCAGAATATTCGACCCTCGGGTCTAGATAAAAGTGTTTCTAAAACATTGAAAATATCTCAAAACATTTTGGTCCTCGAGGCAGAAAATTTTTGAAATATATTGTGGCACCTGGATGTACCACAAGAAAATAACTCATTTGAAAAAATATGTCTCGAAATTTATTTCTAAGATACTCAAGTTTTCGAAAATAATTCAATGCCAAAAGGACGATGCCAAAAAGGCTAGAATGCCCAAAAATTTCTGTAGTCACACGGAACATCATAGCGCTGTGGGTCCCGTCTAACCCTGTGCTAAAAACCATTTACAAAAATGCCAAAAAGGTTGATGACGGTAATATTTCAAAAACTCACGAAAGCCATTTACAAAATACTAAATACCGTCACAAGAATTTCGCCAAAGCGATCAAGGCCATAATACCAAAAACTCGGTTAAGGGAAGCGGTTATCGAAATAAAACTCGGTCGGTAAAATACCGAAAGTCATTACAAAAGAACTCACGCAGCGGATAAAAGAAATACAGTTCAACATGCACAATCCAGCAACACTACTCCTCATAAGAACAAAATATTAGAGTCAAATAACCACATTCAGAACAAAACCACTAGCCCCATTCGAGGCCTCTAAAGACCCTACCGCACTGGCTAGTGAACAAGTCGAACGTGTATAAGCACAAAGCTTCCACAAGAGAACTTGTAAAACCTGCAAATCGATTCGAAAATCATCAGCAACGGACAAAAACAACAATAAAAAGACATCACAAGCGACGACACTCCTCGTATAAATTAAATACGAGAGTCGACTAAATACATATCGTGACATCAAAATCCACATAAAGATTCCATCACTTAACAAATAATCATAAAAATAGCTCGTGTCACACGAGGCACAACACAAAGAAGGGAGACTTACTTCCACAGGTCGCACGAAGATGATGATCGCCCCACGATACTAATCACGACCGACAACTCAAACGACGCGTCGCGACACGACTCAGTCAGATAAAATCCGACGAAACAAGACTCAAACAACACGACTTGACCCGACAGCCTAGGTTTCCTCAACCTAAGCTCTGATACCAATTTTGTAACACCCCCAATCCACTCAGGGGTATTACACGCCGTAGACCCCCTCCTCGAAGATCTACCAGGCTGGTAACAACATTTAACATCTCGACAATGCCTTCAAGGCTAAATGACTCAGTAGACCGATTTGGTCTTTCAATAAAAATATACAACTCAATTACAACATATACCCACGCAGGGTCAAAATACAATAAACTCCGCATAAACGGGAAAAGATCTTGCGGCGGAAAAGAAAATACAACTAGACCAATACGACATCAACGGATCTTCGTGTGATTAGTATCGTTCATCTTTCATCATCCTTCGTGCCGACCACGTGTTATGCTCCAAAACACGAATGCAAAATAGACATCCACCCCCCGAATACTCGGGGGTTAGCAAAACTCCACTGTTTTGCTAGTGCAAATACAAAGTGCAAATACGAGCCATACAATTCACATTCCACGAATAACAATAACCAGGAATCCTCAAAGATCCAAACGAAACGAAAAGTACTTCTCGAGGCAAGGGTTTTAGAAGACCTTTAAAAATCGAAATACCATAAATCAATGGAAATAATTTATAAGACGGTTTAGAATGCCATCGAGAGTTTTAATAGAAAACCATTTAGGATTATCAAATCCTACTTTTCAAAATCCACAAGACAAAAGGGGTCACCGCCCCAAATCTTTACTTTCCGAAAAATGACATTAACCAACCCGTTGGGATTTTAGCCCCAAATCCATAAAATGACTTTTACAAAACCATTGGGATTTTGTCACCGAAGCTCAGCAACTCACATAACACAAGAACGACCACAAGGTTCGTCTCCCAACATCAAAATCCACAAATAAAGGATTTAAAACAAACAACAAAATACTCTAGAGCCATCCTAGCCAAGTAGGCCAAACGAACAACTTACCTCTTACACACTTAGTCAATGCATGCAATCATGAAAACCGTTCAAAAGCACTCATTTCCGGAAATGCCAATGATCAAACCACATTTGTAAAATGCACCACAATTAACCGCGGACCCACAGCTTCGTGGATCCCTGCCGAGACCCCGTCGGATCTAACCCACAGTGGTTAAAAGCAAGCTCACGGTTCCACAGCTTCGTGGAGCCCTACCGAGACCCCGTCGGATCTAACCCGCAGTGAGCATACACACACACACGTTACTCATGCAATACTAACATGCTAAGAATGTAAGTTCATTAAGAATACTCACTAGAGATGGCCATTAACTCGATACCATTATCAAACTCTTCAAAACACAATAACAAGATTAAATACGGAATACACGATTCCATAACTTTAAACAAGAAAAGTATCATCATCAAATCCTTCAATGTTCAAAATAATCAAATCATAATCAATTCCCAAAACACACCGTTCACAAAACACACACGCACTTGAAAGAAAGCCTTTAACGAGGCCAAACCGAAATCTTTTGAAACTTCGTTTCAAACAACCAAACAAACACACTAATACGATCACCGATCATCATATCCACAAAATCAGAAAAGTATGGGCAAGGTACTTGCCTCGAAATCACAATCGCAACGAGACGACGGATAGGACACGGTCGAATAGCCCCGAACCCCCGAACAATATCAAGAACGCGATAGCACCACGAGTATTACGAGAATAACACCACACGAATCATCAATCACCAAACGGAATTCAACATCGGAATCCTCAGACACCTATAAACCTACGGAAGTAAAAATAACACATGGTTACGACGAGAATCAAGGCCAAAACAACGGAAATCCCAACAAACTATCGAAGGGAAACTCATTGGGATATTTAATCGAACACTAAATGTTCAATAATTCCCAAGAACACTCGAATCGTCGATCGAGTTAAACAAACTTGATATATGGATATACAACCCATAGAACATGATTAATAACATCATACTACACCAATCGATGTATCAAAATCGGATTAGAAACGAAATCAAGAACAATTTCTCCAAAAAGTCAACTTGAAGGATAATCAAGAAATATACCTTGATTTGGATGAAGGATTCAAGTAGAGGTCGAAAATCTACAACAAGGCTTGAGGTAGATGATCTCTACAAGTTTTGGAGCACTCCAATCGCCCAAGAATCGCCCACAATCGCCTAAGATGAAGGAGGAAGAAGAGAGGAGAAAAAATGAAGTTTTTCTCCTCGCAAATCTGCTAAAAAACGCAGAAAAAGCCCGTGTGCCGCGGCACAGGACAAGTGTGCCGCGGCCCAGGGCCACAAAAAACGCCCAGGAATCAGCTTAGTGCCGCGGCAAAACATTATTGTGCCGCGGCACACGGTGAAGCCCCCTTCAACACCCTATTGGCCCACCGGGCAGGCTTCGCTATTTCAACCATAACTCCTTAAATGCGGACTCCGATTGACTCACCGTTTGAACCATTGGAAAGCTAACTTGATTCTCTATAATGTTGCAAAGATTCAGAATTTTTGGAGTTTCCAAGAATTAATGGTGACTTTACAAAGTCGAACTCCCACGTGAAAAAATCAATTAAGGACACGGAACTCAACAAAACGATACCGAAACGAACTCGGATGACAAAAAGTGCAGAATTAATCATTCTCGGAATGACGAAACGGTCATGATAGAGTTGTCAAAACGAAATCCCTCCGAAAAAAAGAAAATTACCGAAATTCGAAATTGCTGATATTACAGGCCGCACCATCCGTGTTAAGTTTGACCCAACCGGCACACGGTCTCACCCATCTCACGGCCATCATTATACAAAGCCTCCAAGGCGCGGCTTCAATTCCAAGACGGGCCGCAAATGCATCCGCACCATTCCAAAAGGTAGGCCGAAATTTATCGGCAATTTTAAGAGAAGGAAGATATTTCCAAATCCGGGAGCAAACACGCTCGGTCGTAAAAGGAATACCCTTCATTCTTTTGTCATTCCTATAACACCATAAAAACCAAAAAATAAGGATAGGGACGACATGAAAGATATGGACCTTACCTTTAGCTTTGGGGAACCAAGAGGCCAAGATAAAATTGAAATCATCGGTTAAAGGTCTGGTAAATCCCGCTAAATTATAAAAAAAATTCCACAGCTTGGAAGCAATTGGGCCAATGATAAATAAGTGGGCCATCGTTTCAATATTATTACAACAAAAACACGGGATATCAACAACCATCCCTCTCTTGATAAGACAATCCGATGTAGGAAGCTATTTATTAAAAACACGAACTATAAAGACCGAAACCATGGGAGTGATAATCTGGTTCCAACAATATTTAAGAAAGTTATGCTCAATCTTTTTTTTTTCCGGATATTATCCCAAGTACCTTTGAAAGAGAAATTCCCATGGGAAGAAAGAACAAGGCTGGGTACTATTCATATGGGAGGGCAGAGTACAAATATAATCGCAATATTGTTGGGGCAAAACTTTAGAGTCCGTTTCTACCCAAATATTGTCAAAATTCTTATCCAAACAAAGGTGGATACCCCTCCAAATTGCATAAAGTTTGGCATAAGTGTTAGTTTGGTCCCCTAAAAATTCCGAGAAATAAAGAATAGGGACCCCAAAATGATTATGAACAATGCCACCCGACCCCGCACAACCCGGATTACCCTTAGCCGCACCATCCATATTTAATTTAACCCACCCCAAACACGGTTTAGCCCACCTAACCGCAATTAAATGTAAGGATTTCTTGGGGGCAGCCCCCCCTCCAAGACGGATCGCAAAGTTGGCAGCCCCCTTCCAAAAAGACCCATTGAGTTTGCCGGGAATTTTAAGAGCCCGGAGATAGCTCCAAATCTGGCCGCACACCCTTTCGGCCGTAAATGTGATGGCTTTAATTCTTTTGTCATTCCTACAACACCACAAAAATCAAAAAATAAGAATCGGGACGATGTGAAAAATGCGGATTTTACCTCTCGAGTTGTTGAACCATGGTGCCAAGGCCATGGCGAAATTGTTGGTGTTCGGCCTCTTGAAGCCAGCAATATTATGGAAGACCTCCCAAACTTTGGTAGCCACGGGGCCATTAAGAAGAAGATGAGGTAAAGTTTCAAAATCATCACAACAAAAATAAGGGATATCAATTACCATACCTCTCCGAACAAGGCAATCCGAGGTCGGAATCCATTTATTAAAAACCCGAACCATAAAAAAGGAAATAGTTGGGGTAATCAAAGGGTTCCAACAATTCTTAAGAAAATAATGCTCATTTTTACTTTGCCTAGTGCTTTCCCAAGCACTTTTGAAAGAAAAAGTCCCATTGGACTAGAGCTTCCAACAAGGTTTAGAAAAATTAGAACGAGTTGGGAAAGCACTGATGTAATCACAGTATTGGCTAGGGAGGGCCGATAAAAGGTTGTCCCTATCCCAATTTGAACCAGCCCAAAAAGAAGCAAGACACAATTTAGATTTAGTCGGGGATATAGTGGACAGAGGGCTAACATCACACCATCTATCGTGCCAAAAAGAGACATTACCATCCCCATTACTCCACCAAATATTAACATCCGCATGAGTTCTTATGAAACAAAGCCTTTTCCAAATCGAAGAATCATACGGATTACTTTTAACAATCATCGGATGGAGTCTTTTACAATACTTAACATTTAAAAAATTAGACCAAATATTCTTAGAGGTACGAAACCTCCACCACATTTTAAGTTTAGCCGCACGAATGGTGTCATTAAGATCCCGACACCCAATTCCCTCTTCACTAGTGGGAAAGCATATGCCCAATGGATTTTATGTCTATGCTCATTAGATACCCACAAAATTTGTTAAACAGCCTCTCAATAAAAATGATAACATTACCAGGTGGTTTAATCACTTGTAAACAATAAAAAACGATCGAATTTAAAACTAATTTGATAAGCTCAATTCTACCACCTAATGAAAGGAGGTGGTGATTCCACAGAGAAATTTTTTTCTGGATTTTAAGGATCACATTATGGAACATAGCAAAAGTCGGGTTACCTTTCCAAAGGGGAACCCAGAGATATTGGATAGGTAAGCAAGAAGGTTCAAAACCCGTAATCTCCTTGACTATAAGACTGTCTTCAACACCCGGGCCATGCATAACGAAAAGGCTTTTGGTCTTATTAATTTTCTGACCCAAAGTACCTTCGTAATGTTGAAGACAATGATTAAGAATTTGAAGATTAGTCTTAGAGGCTTTAATAAATATTAGGGTATCCTCCGCATAAGCCAAATGGGTAATACGAACATTTTTCCGAATAATAAAGAAGATACTCGGATTTTTCGCAAACGTATCCTCAATGAGTCTAGAAAAATAGTCGGCCGCAAGGACAAATAAAAGAGGAGAGATTAGGTCCCCTTGACGGAGGCCTCTCCCACTTTTGAAATAACCCACCGGCGAGCCATTAATAATAATAGAAAACCACGGAGAGCAAACACATTATTTAATAAGCGATATAGAACAAGGAGATAAACCAAGTAACTCCAGAATTTTAAACAAAAAATCTCAATACCCTATCGTAGGCTTTCTCCAAATCCAATTTAATAATGGTGTTGAGTTTAGACCGGGATATATCATGAGTAACCTCCAACGCCGTAAGTATGTGTCCATAATTAAGCGATCTTTGATAAAAGCCGATTGGGAGTGGTTAATTAATCGAGGAAGAAGCCCACTAAGTTTTTTGCTCAAAATATTAGAAACAATCTTGTAAGAAGTGTTGCATAGGCTAATGGGCCTAAAATCTTTCCAAGAATTAGGAGAAGGAATTTTAGGAATTAAAGAGAACGACGTGGAAGAGTACGCTTGAGTTAAATCTGTCCCCTTAAAGAAATCAACGACTGCATCAAGAACATCAAATTGAATGATATCCCAACACACTTGAAAAAATTTAGCATTAAAACCATTCGGCCCGGCGACACTCTCACTATGCATAACAAAAACAATTCCTTTCACATCTTCTAATGAAGAAAGGGCACAAAGCATATTATTATCCACACTGTCAATACTTTGAGGAATGATGTCAAGTCTCACATTCTCACACTCGATATTCTCTTTAGTGAAACATTTTTCAAAGTAATGGACCGCCGAGTTGGCAATACTCGAAGGATCAGAGAAGGTGGTACCATTATCAACAATATTATGAATAAAGTTCATTTTCCTTTTTTTATTCACAAGATCATGAAAGAACTTGCTATTTCTCTCCCCTTCCATAATCCATTTCGTTTTTGTTTTTTGCTTCCAAAACATCTCCTCAAAAGAAAGAGAGCAAATAAGATCCTCATTCATTTTTCTAGGATGATCCTTATTAACATCGTAAGGATCGTTGTCAAATTTTTCCTCCGCTTTAGTCGCAAGGTTTTGAGCCTCGGCAATTTTTTCAAAAATATTCCCAAACACACTCCTATTCCAATCTTTAAGAGCAAGTTTAAGCCGCGAAAGTTTCTTGGAGAGTTTAGAAAGACCCAAAAACGGAATAGGGATAGACCAAGAGTCTCTAACCATTTCCAAAAAATCGTGGTGTTTAGTCCACATATTTTGGAAACGAAAAGAGGAAGAATGTTTAACAAACGAAGAAGAAAATTCACAAAAAAGAGCATGATGGTCTGGTGTGTGTCTAGGAATGTGCCGAACAACACAATTGTTAAATTTATTATACCATTCGGAGGAGAAAAAAATACGATCCAACCTTTGCCATATAGAATTACTATACCAAGTGAAAGGAGAACCCACATACCCACCATCGGTGAGCTCACAATCAAGGATAGCGTCCCTAAATTCTTCCATCTCCGACGGGATAGGTGGGTTTTCCCCTTTTTTTTCACAAGGATGGAGGACGATATTGAAATCACCACCCACCATCCAAGGAGTATGGACTTGACGAACCGAAATTAAATCCTCCCACAAATCCCGCCTCTCAATTTTCGTATTTTTACCATACACAACCGAGAGAAAAAATGGATCTGGGGAGCAATTATGCACAACCGACGTATGGAGCATTTGGTCCGTGCTCTTAATCACATTAATATTCGTGTTATCATCCGAGAAAATGCTTCGACTCAAGAAGATAGCACTCCACTCCGATGTCTTCCCCAAACAAACAACCACCTCACCATGCTCACCCGACCACCAATTAGGTTATCGAACCCCCACGTACCGGTACGTCATTTGCAAAGGCTACCCACCAAAGTAGCTCACTGAAATCTTGTTCGCAACATTGCCAAAAAAAGCCCACGAGCAAAAAGGGACCGCACTACCGAACCGACGGAGCATTTCACTAGCAATGCATCAACTCAAAGAACATAGCTCTCCACTATAATGTTCTGCCCAAAGAAGCAACCGCCTCACCGTGCTTGCCCGACCACCTAGGTTATCGAACACTTACGTACCGGTACATCACTCCCTCAGGCTACCCACCGAAGCAGCTAACTGAAATCTCGGTCGAATAATTACTAGGAAATGCCCACAAGCGATGGGGAACCGCTTTATCGAACCAACCGAGCAATTTCCTAACAACGCATCTAATCGCAGAACATGGCAGTCCACTATGATGTTTTGCCCCAACAAGCGACCGCTTCACCATGCTCTTCCGACGACCTAATAGGTTATCAAACGCTCACGTACCGGTACGTCGCTCACTGAGACTGCCCACCTAAGCAGCTTACCAGAATCCCGTTTGAGATAATGCCAGCCCACGATCGGCGGAGGTGACTGCTCGATCGAACCAACCAACTCACGAAAAACATCTCAAATACAAAATCTAGCTTCTCTACTGCGATGTTTGCACAAGCAAGCAACACCCGCACCATGCTCGCCCGACTACCAGGTTGGTTATCGAACGCCCACGTTAGAGAATGCCGCTCGCTCACACTACCTACCGGAGCAAGTCGCTGGAATCTTGTTCTCGACACTGCCGAAAAAATTTCTTGTGTGTGTTTCTGTAGAGGGTGACTACTGGACTCGGCCCTTGGAAGTTACTCACAAGTAAGCAGCCAGCTCGCTGACACCCTCTCACACACCCTCTCCCCTATAATAGGCTTAGAAGAATAATCCCTTGCGAGTGCAGTAGATATTAAAAGGCTAGAGAACCCACTCCGAGTTTAAAGCCAATATAAGTTATTATAAATTAATTATTATGTAAGTTTATACTGATAAAAAATATAAAACAATATATTTACACTATAATAAGTTATTTATAATTTTATAAATATTAAATAAATAAAAAATAACCAATAATTATTGAAAATATAAACAAAATTAATAAATAAATAAAAATATTAATTAAAAATTACGAAAGAATAATTTTTACTTTTCAAATATATTTTGTTTATTTTGTAATATTAACTAATTACTGAAATATTATTATTAATATAAAAATAACTAAATTATTTTTTAATTTAGTTAAAATTACGAAATAGTAGTTTCTATCTTTTAAATGTATTTTCTTTTTTTTTTTAAAATAATAATTAATTGCTGCAAAATTATTAATAATATATAAAAATAAATTATTTATTTTTAATTTAGTTAAAATTACGAAATAAGAGTATTTATTTTTTAAAATATATCTTTATTTTAAAATATTAGGTAGTTGTTGTAAAATTATTTAATAATATATAAAAAATAAATGATTTTGAATTAAATTGATAGATAGTCATTAAGTAATCATCAAAAATAGTAGACATATTTGCCAATTAGGATTCTAGGCAGGAAGTAGAGAATCAACATAAGACATGACGTGCTAATAGCAGCAGACATCATCGGTCGGTAAGATTATTTTTGCATCAATAGTTCATCACATTACGCTCGCAATCGGCTTGGAAACCCCTAGATAATAAATAATTGGGACTCCGAGCAAGTGCATGCTCCGTCTAAGTCGTGGTGTCTTCTCGAATTTCATTTTATTTGTAAACCCACCGGATGATAAATTGGGAGTTCGAGCCGGCACGCAACCTACGGTCCGACTAAGTCGTGATGCCTTCTCGAATTTCATAATGTGCATGTGCACTATTGGAACTTCGAGATGGGCAACGGGATATTTTTTACCGACCAAGTTGGGATGCCTTCCCGACTTTCATATTGCTTCTACACTCCTTGATAAAATAACCATTATTATCAACTGTAAACCCCTTGATAATAATAACCATTATTATCAACTGTAAACCCTTGATAATAAACAATTGGGACTCCGGCACACAACCCACGGCCGGATAAAGTCATGATGCTTTCTCGACTTGCATATTGTGCTTGTGCACTAGTGGAAATGCAAGATCAAAATGAGATATTTTTTACCGACTCAGTCGGCATGCCTTCCCGACTTTCATTTGTGCTAATTGTACACTCGATAATAATAACAATTGCGACTCTGAGCCGGCACACAACCTATGATACTTTCTCTCGACTAAGTCGTGATGCCTTCTAGAATTTCATAATGTGCACTATTGGCACTCCAAGATCTCAAAATGAGATATTTTTTACCGACTCAGTCAGCATGCCTTCCCATCTTTCATTTGTGCTTGTTGTACACTCCTTGATAATAATAACAATTGCGACTCCGAGCCGGCACACAACATATGGGACTTTTTCTCCCGACTAAGTCTTGATGCCTTCTCGAATTTCATAATGTGCACTATTGGCACTCTACGATCTCAAAATGAGATATTTTTTACCGACTCAGTCGGCATGCCTTCCCGACTTTCATTTGTGCTTGTTGTACATACTCCTTGATAATAATAACAATTGCGACTCCGAGCCAGCACACAACCTATGAGACTTTTTCTCCCAACGAAGTCGTGATGCCCTCTCGAATTTCATAATATGCACTATTGGCACTCTACGATCTCAAAACGAGATATTTTTTACCGACTCAATCGTCATGGCTTCCCGACTTTGATTTGTGCTTGTTGTACACCCTCCTTGATAATAATAACAATTGAGACTCTGAGCCGGCACACAACCTTGATTAGCTAAGATATCGGAAACACCATTTCCTTCTCTATAAATGTGGGAGATACGAATGTTGGCCTTAGAGAAAAAATGCCCGAATTTTCACAACCAAACTTTGGAGTTTCCAATGGCAAGTGGCATTCTCATTAATGAGCCGAATGGCAACTTTAGAGTCCGTTGCTACCCAAATATTGTCAATATTCTTATCCAAACAGAGGTCGATCTCCCTCTAAATTGCATAAAGTTCGGCATAAGTGTTGGTTTGGTCCCCTAAAAATTCCGAGAAATAAAGAATAGGGACCCCGAAATGATTATGAACAAGGCCACCCGACCCAGCACAACCCGGATTACCCTTAGCCGCACCATCCATATTTAATTTAACCCACCCCAAACACGGTTTAGCCCACCTAACCGCAATTAAATGTAAGGATTTCTTGGGGGCAGCCCCCCCTCCAAGACGGATCGCGAAGTTGGCAGCCCCCTTCCAAAAAGACCCATTGAGTTTGCCGGGAATTTTAAGAGCTTGGAGATAGCTCCAAATCTGGCCGCACACCCTTTCGGCCGTAAATGGGATGACTTTAATTCTTTTTTCATTCCTACAACACCACAAAAACCAAAAAATAAGAATCGGGACGATGTGAAAAATGCGGATTTTACCTCTCGAGTTGTTGAACCATGGTGCCAAGGCCATGGCGAAATTGTTGGTGTTCGGCCTCTTGAAGCCAGCAATATTATGGAAGACCTCCCAAACTTTGGTAGCCACGGGGCCATTAAGAAGAAGATGAGGTAAAGTTTCAAAATCATCACAACAAAAATAAGGGATATCAATTACCATACCTCTCCGAACAAGGCAATCCGAGGTCGGAATCCATTTATTAAAAACCCGAACCATAAAAAAGGAAATAGTTGGGGTAATCAAAGGGTTCCAACAATTCTTAAGAAAATAATGCTCATTTTTACTTTGCCTAGTGCTTTCCCAAGCACTTTTGAAAGAAAAAGTCCCATTGGACTAGAGCTTCCAACAAGGTTTAGAAAAATTAGAACGAGTTGGGAAAGCACTAATGTAATCACAGTATTGGCTAGGGAGGGCCGATAAAAGGTTGTCCCTATCCCAATTTGAACCAGCCCAAAAAGAAGCAAGACACAATTTAGATTTAGTCGGGGATATAGTGGACAGAGGGGTAAAATCACACCATCTATCGTGCCAAAAAGAGACATTACCATCCCCATTACTCCACCAAATATTAACATCCGCATGAGTTCTTATGAAACAAAGCCTTTTCCAAATCGAAGAATCATACGGATTACTTTTAACAATCATCGGATGGAGTCTTTTACAATACTTAACATTTAAAAAATTAGACCAAATATTCTTAGAGGTACGAAACCTCCACCACATTTTAAGTTTAGCCGCACGAATGGTGTCATTAAGATCCCGGCACCCAATTCCCTCTTCACTAGTGGGAAAGCATATGCCCAATGGATTTTATGTCTATGCTCATTAGATACCCACAAAAATTTGTTAAACAGCCTCTCAATAAAAATGATAACATTACCAGGTGGTTTAATCACTTGTAAACAATAAAAAACGATCGAATTTAAAACTAATTTGATAAGCTCAATTCTACCACCTAATGAAAGGAGGTGGTGATTCCACAGAGAAATTTTATTCTGGATTTTAAGGATCACATTATGGAACATAGCAAAAGTCGGGTTACCTTTCCAAAGGGGAACCCCGAGATATTGGATAGGTAAGCAAGAAGGTTCAAAACCCGTAATCTCCTTGACTATAAGACTGTCTTCAACACCCGGGCCATGCATAACGAAAAGTCTTTTGGTCTTATTAATTTTCTGACCCAAAGTACCTTCGTAATGTTGAAGACAATGATTAAGAATTTGAAGATTAGTCTTAGAGGCTTTAATAAATATTAGGGTATCCTCCGCATAAGCCAAATGGGTAATACAAACATTTTTCCGAATAATAAAGAAGATACTCGGATTTTTCGCAAACGTATCCTCAATGAGTCTAGAAAAATAGTCGGCCGCAAGGACAAATAAAAGAGGAGAGATTGGGTCCCCTTGACGGAGGCCTCTCCCACTTTTGAAATAACCCACCGGCGAGCCATTAATAATAATAGAAAACCACGGAGAGCAAACACATTATTTAATAAACGATATAGAACAATGAGATAAACCAAGTAACTCCAGAATTTTAAACAAAAAATCTCAATACCCTATCGTAGGCTTTCTCCAAATCCAATTTAATAATGGTGTTGAGTTTAGACCGGGATATATCATGAGTAACCTCCAACGCCGTAAGTATGTGTCTATAATTAGGCGATCTTTGATAAAAGCCGATTGGGAGTGGTTAATTAATCGAGGAAGAAGCCCACTAAGTTTTTTGCTCAAAATTTTAGAAACAATCTTGTAAGAAGTGTTGCATAGGCTAATGGGCCTAAAATCTTTCCAAGAATTAGGAGAAGGAATTTTAGGAATTAAAGAGAACGACGTGAAAGAGTACGCTTGAGTTAAATCTGTCCCCCTAAAGAAATCAACGACTGCATCAAGAACATCAAATTGAATGATATCCCAACACACTTGAAAAAATTTAGCATTAAAACCATCCGGCACGGCGACACTCTCACTATGCATATCAAAAACAATTCCTTTCACATCTTCCAATGAAGGAAGGGCACAAAGCATATTATTATCCACACTGTCAATACTTTGAGGAATGATGTCAAGTCTCACATTCTCACACTCGATATTCTCTTTAGTGAAACATTTTTCAAAGTAATGGACCGCCGAGTTGGCAATACTCGAAGGATCAGAGAAGGTGGTACCATTATCAACAATATTATGAATAAAGTTCATTTTCCTTTTTTTATTCCCAAGATCATGAAAGAACTTGCTATTTCTCTCCCCTTCCATAATCCATTTCGTTTTTGTTTTTTGCTTCCAAAACATCTCCTCAAAAGAAAGAGACCAAATAAGATCCTCATTCATTTTTCTAGGATGATCCTTATTAACATCGGAAGGATCGTTGTCAAATTTTTCCTCCGCTTTAGTCGCAAGGTTTTGAGCCTCGACAATTTTTTCAAAAATATTCCCAAACACACTCCTATTCCAATCTTTAAGAGCCGCGAAAGTTTTTTGGAGAGTTTAGAAAGACCAAAAAACGGAATAGGGATAGACCAAGAGTCTCTAACCACTTCCAAAAAATCGTGGTGTTTAGTCCACATATTTTGGAAACGAAAAGAGGAAGAATGTTTAACAAACGAAGAAGAAAATTCACAAAAAAGAGCATGATGGTCTGATGTGTGTCTAGGAATGTGCCGAACAACACAATTGTTAAATTTATTATACTATTCGGAGGAGAAAAAAATACGATCCAACCTTTGCCATATAGAATTACTATACCAAGTGAAAGGAGAACCCACATACCCACCATCAGTGAGCTCACAATCAAGGAAAGCATCCCTAAATTCTTCCATCTCCGACGGGATAGGTGGGTTTTCCCCTTTTTTTTCACAAGGATGGAGGACGATATTGAAATCACCACCCACCATCCAAGGAGTATGGACTTGACGAACCGAAATTAAATCCTCCCATAAATCCCGCCTCTCAATTTTCGTATTTTTACCATACACAACCGAGAGAAAAAATGGATCTGGGGAGCAATTATGCACAACCGACGTATGGAGCATTTGGTCCGTGCTCTTAATCACATTAATATTCGTGTTATCATCCGAGAAAATGCTTCGACTCAAGAAGATAGCACTCCACGCCGATGTCTTACCCAAACAAACAACCACCTCACCATGCTCGCCCGACCACCAATTAGGTTATCGAACCCCCACGTACCGGTACGTCATTTGCAAAGGCTACCCACCAAAGTAGCTCACTGAAATCTTGTTCGCAACATTGCCAAAAAAGTCCACGAGCAAAAAGGGACCGCACTACCGAACCGACGGAGCATTTCACTAGCAATGCATCAACTCAAAGAACATAGCTCTCCACTATAATGTTCTGCCCAAAGAAGCAACCGCCTCACCGTGCTTGCCCGACGTCCTAGGTTATCGAACACTTACGTACCGGTACATCACTCCCTCAGGCTACCCACCGAAGCACCTAACTGAAATCTCGGTCGAATAATTACTAGGAAATGCCCACAAGCGATGGGGAACCGCTTTACCGAACCAACCGAGCAATTTCCTAACAACGCATCTAATCGCAGAACATGGCAGTCCACTATGATGTTTTGCCCCAACAAGCGACCGCTTCACCATGCTCTTCCGACGACCTAATAGGTTATCAAACGCTCACGTACCGGTACGTCGCTCACTGAGACTGCCCACCTAAGCAGCTTACCAGAATCCCGTTTGAGATAATACCAGCCCACGATCGGCGGAGGTGACTGCTCGACCGAACCAACCAACTCACGAAAAACATCTCAAATACAAAATCTAGCTTCTCTACTGCGATGTTTGCACAAGCAAGCAACACCCGCACCATGCTCGCCCGACTACCAGGTTGGTTATCGAACGCCCACGTTAGAGAATGCCGCTCGCTCACACTACCTACCGGAGCAAGTCGCTGGAATCTTGTTCTCGACACTGCCGGAAAAATTTCTTGTGTGTGTTTCTGTAGAGGGTGACTACTGGACTCGGCCCTTGGAAGTTACTCACAAGTAAGCATCCAGCTCGCTGACACCCTCTCACACACCCTCTCCCCTATAATAAGCTTAGAAGAATAATCCCTTGCGAGTGCAGTAGATATTGAAAGGCTAGAGAACCCACTCCGAGTTTAAAGCCAATATAAGTTATTATAAATTAATTATTATATAAGTTTATACTGATAAAAAATATAAAACAATATATTTACACTATAATAAGTTATTTATAATTTTATAAATATTAAATAAATAAAAAATAACCAATAATTATTGAAAATATAAACAAAATTAATAAATAAATAAAAATATTAATTAAAAATTACGAAAGAGTAATTTTTACTTTTCAAATATATTTTGTTTATTTTGTAATATTAACTAATTACTGAAATATTATTATTAATATAAAAATAACTAAATTATTTTTTAATTTAGTTAAAATTACGAAATAGTAGTTTCTATCTTTTAAATGTATTTTCTTTTTTTTTTAAAAAATAATAATTAATTGCTGCAAAATTATTAATAATATATAAAAATAAATTATTTATTTTTAATTTAGTTAAAATTACGAAATAAGAGTATTTATTTTTTAAAATATATCTTTATTTTAAAATATTAGGTAATTGTTGTAAAATTATTTAATAATATATAAAAAATAAATGATTTTGAATTAAATTGATAGATAGTCATTAAGTAATCATCAAAAATAGTAGACATATTTGCCAATTATGATTCTAGACAGGAAGTAGAGAATCAACATAAGACATGACGTGCTAATAGCAGCAGACATCATCGGTCGGTAAGATTATTTTGCATCAATAGTTCATCACATTACGCTCGCAATCGGCTTGGAAACCCCTAGATAATAAATAATTGGGACTCCGAGCAAGTGCATGCTCCGTCTAAGTCGTGGTGTCTTCTCGAATTTCATTTTATTTGTAAACCCACCGGATGATAAATTGGGAGTTCGAGCCGGCACGCAACCTACGGTCCGACTAAGTCGTGATGCCTTTGCCATATAGAATTACTATACCAAGTGAAAGGAGAACCCACATACCCACCATCGGTGAGCTCACAATCAAGGATAGCGTCCCTAAATTCTTCCATCTCCGACGGGATAGGTGGGTTTTCCCCTTTTTTTTCACAAGGATGAAGGACGATATTGAAATCACCACCCACCATCCAAGGAGTATGGACTTGACGAACCGAAATTAAATCCTCCCACAAATCCCGCCTCTCAATTTTCGTATTTTTACCATACACAACCGAGAGAAAAAATGGATCTGGGGAGCAATTATGCACAACCGACGTATGGAGCATTTGGTCCGTGCTCTTAATCACATTAATATTCGTGTTATCATCCGAGAAAATGCTTCGACTCAAGAAGATAGCACTCCACTCCGATGTCTTACCCAAACAAACAACCACCTCACCATGCTCGCCCGACCACCAATTAGGTTATCGAACCCCCACGTACCGGTACGTCATTTGCAAAGGCTACCCACCAAAGTAGCTCACTGAAATCTTGTTCGCAACATTGCCAGAAAAAGCCCACGAGCAAAAAGGGACCGCACTACCGAACCGACGGAGCATTTCACTAGCAATGCATCAACTCAAAGAACATAGCTCTCCACTATAATGTTCTGCCCAAAGAAGCAACCGCCTCACCGTGCTTGCCCGACCACCTAGGTTATCGAACACTTACGTACCGGTACATCGCTCCCTCAGGCTACCCACCGAAGCAGCTAACTGAAATCTCGGTCGAATAATTACTAGGAAATGCCCACAAGCGATGGGGAACCGCTTTACCGAACCAACCGAGCAATTTCCTAACAACGCATCTAATCGCAGAACATGGCAGTCCACTATGATGTTTTGCCCCAACAAGCGACCGCTTCACCATGCTCGTCCGACGACCTAATAGGTTATCAAACGCTCACGTACCGGTACGTCGCTCACTGAGACTGCCCATCTAAGCAGCTTACCAGAATCCCGTTTGAGATAATGCCAGCCCACGATCGGCGGAGGTGACTACTCGACCGAACCAACCAACTCACGAAAAACATCTCAAATACAAAATCTAGCTTCTCTACTGCGATGTTTGCACAAGCAAGCAACACCCGCACCATGCTCGCCCGACTACCAGGTTGGTTATCGAACGCCCACGTTAGAGAATGCCGCTCGCTCACACTACCTACCGGAGCAAGTCGCCGGAATCTTGTTCTCGACACTGCCGGAAAAATTTCTTGTGTGTGTTTCTGTAGAGGGTGACTACTGGACTCGGCCCTTGGAAGTTACTCACAAGTAAGCAGCCAGCTCGCTGACACCCTCTCACACACCCTCTCCCCTATAATAGGCTTAGAAGAATAATCCCTTGCGAGTGCAGTAGATATTGAAATAAGAGTATTTATTTTTTAAAATGTACCTTTATTTTAAAATATTAGGTAATGGTTGTAAAATTATTTAATAATATATAAAAAATAAATAATTTTGAATTAAATTGATAGATAGTCATTAAGTAATCATCAAAAATGGTAGAGATATTTGCCAATTATGATTCTAGGCGGGAAGTAGAGAATCAACATAAGACATGACGTGCTAATAGCAGCAGACATCATCGGTCGGTAAGATTATTTTTGCATCAATAGTTCATCACATTACGCTCGCAATCGGCTTGGAAACCCCTAGATAATAAATAATTGGGACTCCGAGCAAGTGCATGCTCCGTCTAAGTCGTGGTGTCTTCTCGAATTTCATTTTATTTGTAAACCCACCCGATGATAAATTGGGAGTTCGAGCCGGCACGCAACCTACGGTCCGACTAAGTCTTGATGCCTTCTCGAATTTCATAATGTGCATGTGCACTATTGGAACTTCGAGATGGGCAACGAGATATTTTTTACCGACCAAGTCGGGATGCCTTCCCGACTTTCATATTGCTTCTACACTCCTTGATAAAATAACCATTATTATCAACTGTAAACCCCTTGATAATAATAACCATTATTATCAACTGTAAACCCCTTGAGAATAAACAATTGGGACTCCGGCGCACAACCCACGGCCAGACGAAGTC
>CM065813.1:125059857-125067357 GCA_033398695.1 Orobanche coerulescens | reverse complement strand
CCGCCCTGTGTGCCGCGGCTCACTTAATATGTGCCGCGGCACATGGCGTCCAGTTAAAATCAAGGCCGTGACTTTCTTACCGGGCCGCGGCTCACTGGATCGTGCGCGGCATGAGTACATTACTCGTGCCATTGGTTGCCTTCCTGTGCCGCGGCCCACTTGCCTTGTGCCGCGGCCCATGGCCAAAATTCGCCGTTTTCGCCCGTTTTGCCTCATTTTAGCTTCCAGACTACAATCTCCTGTCAAACATACAAGAATAAGACATTAAAAGCTCATTTATGCAATTTTACTCGCCAAAATAATACTAAATAATGATAAATAAGCGTATAAAAATATGCCTAACAAATACCCCCAAACTTAAGCTTTTGCTTGTCCTCAAGCAAAAAGAATTAATTTCAACAAAAGAATATCGTGAATAATCGTGCAACTCATAGTGCTCAACCTAATCAATACTATCCTGAAATTCTCTCTGAATAATACGAGTATCGTAATAGCGAGCTACACTCAGAACACTGATTCCACAAAGTAACCAAGTTCAGTCCTAATCACTCGTTCATGAAGAAAATCCAGCTCAAAGATTAACAAACGTGAATCTAATCGACCGTCAATATGAAAGGTTAAAATAAACGAGCTAATTCGCCCCGTTCCACAGTCTAATGGCAAAATTTTCACGAGTTTCATAAAAAAATAACCCTCGGACAGTATTCCCTTATATATATGCTCAAGACATTGATTTTAGTTGACCACTAGGTTCGGATCTCGGGATGTTTCATCGGGATAATCCTAGGGTGGAACTTCCATTCTCATGTAATGGGAAACCGTTTGACGTAAAAGACACTCATGGGGCACATGGATGCTTCTAGTTAGTAAGTTCCCCTCCACAGCGGAGAAACAACTCTAATAGCTATTCCCGCATGTCCGAATCGAGGTCGCTGTTTTACGCGAGAGTAAACAACGGGTCACGCGAGTACCCCCGGTTACTAGGCTCCCTATCATCGGCACATGTGAAATTTCTAAATCACTAGTCTAATCAGGGTCATCGTTTTACGCGAGAGTAAACAACGGGTCACGTGAATACCCCCGGTTACTAGACTTCCCATCATAGAACAAAAATATCTCGACTTTTGGGAAAAACTGACCGACTCTAAACTCAATCTAAGTGCCAACACAACTTATGTAACTGGACGACTAGCTAACCAAAAAATGTAACCAAATGTATCGACGGTGATTTTAAAACACGTATGTATCCTCTCTTATCCGCCAAGACCTCTACAATCACGAAAAAAAAAATTTCGGACCTAAATGAAGGCTTAGCAGAAACAGAAATCACTGACTACAACCCGACTAAAACTCGACCGTTTCTTCAGAGAGAAAAACAGTGTCGTAACATCACTATTACACAAATAGAAGCACGAAAAATTCACGAATAAGAGTAAAATCATGACAAGCAAGGCTATTGACAAAAAGATAACTAAAAATAACAAAAAGTGCAACGAAATAAGTACAACAGTTAATGTAGCAACAGAAAGTAAATCCCCCCCCAAACTTAGGACGTACATTGACCTCAATGGACAAAATATAATATGCAATAAAAGTGAAAGGTCAAGTACTCCCCTCCAGTCCTCTCACGAGCTGGTGCCGGCGTCATCCGGCGAGGAGGGTGGTGTGGCTGGCCGAGCAGGTGCAATAAATGGCCCGTCCGGGTGCAAAATGTGGGTCGTCCATGCGGCAAGGTGCTCCTGGTGGTAGGCATCTCTCGCTGCCAGATGCCTCGACTCATGCCGGTTGGCCCGGCGGGCCTGCTCTCGCATCTAATCCCTGACGGCAGCAATGAAGCTATCCCTCTCCGTCCACTGCTCCTTTCTCATGGAAGCCAGCGTACTATCTCTCTCTCTCCTCATCTCCTCTCTCTATCTCCTCATATCCTCTCTCTCTCTCCTCATATCCTCCCTCAGCCCGTCGAACATCGCCTGCAATCTCTCTCTGCCGGGCGACGGGCTGGCATCTGCCTGCTCCTGTGTCAGCAGAAAGGGCTCGGGGGACCCCTCGTGGGCCTCATCAAGTAAAAATCCTCGCCCCCGAGCGTGCGCCGACACTCCTCCCCACTGGTCAAAATGTGAGATGATGCGGTGGACGATCGGGGCCTGGGGAGCAAGCATCGGCTCGTCATCCGACCACGTCATCCCCGACTGCCGGCACAGAGCGCAGATAAGAGAGGGGTTCTTCAACCCCGTCTTGGCCACTCCCTGAATGCACTGGAAGATGGATCGGACCAGAAGAGGAGCCACATCGAATCGCAGCCCGGAGGTGATAGCGTATAATGTTCGGGCTCGGGAGAGAAAAATAGTGCGGATCTGAGATGTGGGGTCTATACGAGCGCAGATAAAATATAGCCAGGCACGCCCGAGCCGACTGAGGCGCGAGCTCTTAAAGTGGAAAGTGGAAGAACCCGGTGCGCGCCGCTCCCAGTCGGAGTCGGGTTGCGTAAGAGTCTCGAGCATAGCCTCCTTCGTGAGGCTATCCATAACTCGCCCATAAGACGTTTCATCGACCACCGGCAGCCCAAACAACCTCCGAATAGCAGCTACAGAAAAATCAACCGTAATACCTCGGACATCGACCTGAGTCCGAGTGTCTGACTGCTGCGACATCTGGCCTGCCCGAATGTGCTTCAACAACGCGCTGGCATAGAACTCCTGCACTATCGAGATCACCGCTGGCTCGGGGGGTGCAGCGAAACGGGGCCACCCCATCTCGTCTATCATGGTAAGTAGTTCCCCGTCTTGGGGGGCTGGAGTGAATCCCCTCTCCGGGATCAGAGGTCGCGGCCGAATCTTCTCGTTGAAGATTTTGTGGATCTCTGGGTCAGAAAACTGGTGCGCCTCCGACTCGGCGCGACTACGAGAAGTTTCCCCTCGAGTGGGGGACGACTGAGTCCTGGCCCTCTTGCTCAGCTTTTTAGTCCTAGCCATAGCGAGTCCTGAAAAAAAATTTAAACACCGGAGTTTACTTACTCAAACAATAACGAGAATAATCATCACTCGGCTAAGGATATCCGGCCGTAAATCAGAAATTTAACGAGATAGCACAGCCGTGAGAGAAAAATGAAATTGAACCATAACGTTTAAACTAGACGTACGGGTTTGGGTTGCTGTAATTCCAGAACGAATACGTTGCACATAGATTCAAAATATTGCCTTAACAAAGAAAATTTTTCATTCAGACATTTCATCAAACACTTAAAGGGCTTGAGTTCAATTGAAGAACAAATATGGCAATAGCTCGATTAAATCCCCAAGAACAAAAACACGACTCATTCATCATGACAAACGACACATTCAACTCATTCACAATCGAAAATAATCATGAAAAAAATCAACCAAAAACCATCATATCCTCCACTTAACCATCATAGAACTTTTGAAAGAAGAAATAAACATATTCAACCATCAAATGCATAACACAACTTCACATTTAAATTCATAGAACAATTTGAGATTAGAGATTTAGACTTACCTTGCTTGGATTGTGAAAAGTGCAAGAAAATTGCAAGAAGAAGAAGGGAGATGAAGGTTGGCCAATCGCGCGCGCAAGGGAGAGGAAAGGGAAGGGAAGCGTACCTGGGTAGTCGGCCGAATGAGAGTTATAAACTACCTAGGCTATTCAAATTCCGCAAGGTGTGCCGCGGCACAGCTCAAGTGAGTCGCGGCACAGAGTACAGTCCCTTTTTACCTGCTCGTATGTTTTGTCGTGGGCCGCGGCTCATCTTCCATGTGCCGCGGCTCAGGGCTCAGGTGTGCCGCGGCTCAGTAATGTTGTGCCGCGGCACATAGTACAGAAAGTTTAGCTCTCCCTTTCGATTTGTGTGTGCCGTGGCTCACAAGCCTTGTGCCACGGCTCAGGCATAAATTTCTCCCCTGGGACTTTTCCTGCACAGAATTTTAAGAAGAACACGTCAAGAGCGATAGGTAAAAGCAAATCAAAGCACAAAATGATGAAAAATAAAAATTCAAGAATGCAAGAAAAATACAGAAACGCAACAATCTACAACTAAGAATTTGGGTTGCCTCCCGAGAAGCGCTAAGTTTATAGTCTTCAGCCGGACCTATTTAAAAATCAGTTTGCTTTTCGCAAACTCCATTTGATCTCCGCCCCGTTCATCGAACCGTTACTATGATTTTTAAAATTTTGACCATCGGTCATTAACGATTCGATTTTTGGTTCGGACACCCAATGTTGGTTGCGGAAAGGTTTTGACGAGAACAACTTTCCGAAACACCCGTTTTTCTCATGACTAGACGTCCGTTTGACTTCCGGTTTATTTCCCTCTTTCACAAATGACTTTATGACAACAACAGACTTGTCCGATTGTGGCTGGTCAGATAGCGATGATGACATGTTCACATGCTTTAGAAATGCAACTCGTTCTACATCTTTCTTAAAAGTTGGATCATCTGAAACGGAATCTGAGTTTTTCGACCGACGATTTTTTCGGTGTCTTTTTTTCGCAACGACCTACACACTTTCACTTTGTGAGTTCTTATCAACACCTCCTGGACATGAAAAGGATTTGAACACTTGGAACGTAACATGCTCGTCTTGAACCCGCAGTGTTAATTACCCTTTTTCCACATCTATAAGAGTTCAGCTGGTCGCTAAAAATGGTCGTCCCAAGATAATCGGGATATCTTGATCTTCCTCCATATCGAGAACAATGAAATCCGCTGGAAAGATAAATTTATCCACTTTTACTAACACGTCCTCAATCACTCCCCTCGGATACTTAATAGATCGATCTGCTAATTGCAAGGAGACCGTCGTCGGCTTTGCTTCTCCAATTCCCAGCTTCTTGAAAATAGACAGAGGCATGAGGTTAATACTAGCACCGAGATCGCACAATGCCTTATTAAAGGAGAGATTCCCCATGGTGCACGGTATGTTGAAACTTCCCGGATCTTTCAACTTTGGTGGAAGCTTCTTCTGAAGAATCGTGTTGCACTCCTCCGTCAAGACGACTGTCTCAAACTCCTCGAGTTTTCTTTTCTTTGACACGATCTCTTTCATGAATTTAACGTAGCTCGGCATTTGCTCCAACGGGTCGGCAAATGGAATGTTAATATGAAGCTTCTTGAACACGTCGAGGAACTTAGAGAATTGCTTGTCCGCCTTTTTATGCTGTAATCTCTGCGGAAACGGGACGGGTGGCACATATGCCTTCGGGTTATCCGGAAACGTTATCGAGGGTCTCCAATCTTGTGATTCCTCCATCGCTAAAGTTTTCTTCTCCTCAATTTCACTTCTCTTTTCACTTCTCTCGGGCTGGTCACACACCTCCTTCCCGCTTCTCAAACTGATCGCATTTAGACTTTCTATAGGATTTGTCTCGGTTGAACTTGGCAATACTCCCTCCGGGCGGGCTGTCAACACATTAGCAATCTGGCCCAGTTGGACTTCCAAGTTGCGAATGGAGGCGGAATAATTTTGCAATGTTGCTTTAGTGCGGGTCATGAATTGACTCATATTCGCTTCCAATTTCGCAATTGCTTCCTCGAGAGAAACTTTTGGAGCGGGAGGAGGCTGCTGTTGGTTTTGAGTGAACGGAGGCTGGTTCGAGTTCTGTCCGTTTCTCCACGAGAAGTTGGGATGATTACGCCATCCCGGATTATACGTGTTGGATTACGGATTATTTTGCCGGTTTCCGTTTCCTACGAACTGAGCTTGTTCAATTTGGGGCTGCTCGAACGGGTTTCCGACTTGGCACTCCGCGCTAGGGTGAGATCCGTTACACCAATTGCAAGACTCAATGGTAACGGGGGAAGGAGCATGCAAAAATGCTTGAAGCTGCTGCGTCAATGCTGCGACTTGGGCTGACAATGTAGAGATTGGATCATTATTTGAAATTTCCATGACTCGCTTCGGAGTTACTCTTTCAGATGGCCATTGATAAGCATTAGCGGCCATAGCTTCCAACAAAGAGTGTGCCTCGGCCATAGTTTTTCCCATTAAAGCTCCTCCAGCGGCTGCATCCACGAGAGTGCGTGTAGAGGCACTCAAACCATTGTAGAATGTCTGAATCTGAAGCCAGTCCGGAAGGCCGTGATGTGGGCATCTCTTTAGCAAATCTTTGTATCGCTCCCACGCCTCGTGAAGCGATTCCATATCATACTGACCAAAGGTAGTGATCTCGTTTCTTAGTCTCGCCGTCTTAGAAGGTGGGAAGAATTTAGCAAGGAAGGTTTGCGCTAACTCTGCCCATGTCGTGATCGAGCCCGGCGGTAAGGAATTCAGCCAAAATTTCGCTTTATCCCTCAAAGAAAAAGGGAAAAGCCGTAATCGGATAGCATCGTCGGTGAAACCATTGTTCTTGAACGTGTCACAAATCTCGAGAAAAGAAGCAATATGTGTGTTGGGGTCATCGTTCGGCAATCCACAAAACTGGCTAGCCTGCACCATCTGAATGATCGCAGGCTTGATTTCGAAATTGTTGGCTTGGATTGTTGGATGTTGGATCCCCTAAAAGTTCGCGTTGATCTGCGGCATAGCATAATCTCGAAGAGCCAGTGCCGGTTGAACTTGCTGCACATGGTTATCTCCTCCTTGAATTTCGATATTTTCAGCCATAGTGACTGTTGTCGGTAGCTCTCGTTTCTCCTTCTTATTTCTCCTAAGAGTGCGCTCGAGTTCGGTATTCAAAGGTAGTAGGCCTTTGTTACGGAGTTTTCTCATGCACTACCCGGAAAATTCCTGAAAGGAAAAACAAATAAATAAATAAAATTAAATAAACGAAAATAATTAAATAAAATCGTTCAAACTAAGACTAGAAATACTGAAATCGATATTAGCAAAAATTTCAGTCCCCGGCAACGGCGCCAAAAACTTGTTGCGATATTTCTTGAACGCAAGTGCACGTTATCATATACAAGTAATAAAGTGATGAGTGAGTATCGTTCCCACGAGGACTGAATCACTTACTACCGATTTTTGTGTATTCCAGTTTTATTTGAACAATCGAACTTTGGGTAGAAATTAATTACTAAAGAAAATTAATAAAAGACTAAACAGTAAAAACGATCGCTTGAAGAAAGAGAATCAAATGATGAATAAGTCTAGGATTCTGAATCCACCTCGGTTTATCCGAATTTACTCTCGATTATCTGAAGTTAATGATTTTCCCAATTTATTGAAGGCGAAGATTGCTAATATACTCTACCGCCTCTCCCGAGGTCAATAGATTTTTCTAAAGGCGAATAACGCACTCTATCCCTAGGTGAATTAATTCCTCAATAGGCAAAAAGCATAAAATCTCCAAAAGGCCACGTAGTTCCTATGAGTATATTCCTATCTCACAAGATAAAACGGTTCTCACCAATAGTTCCTCACCAACTCTCTTCTCACGATTCGAATTGAATGATTAAAACAATACAACTATTGGCCAGATAATTGAAAGCATTAAATACGATTGGGAAAACTCAACAAAAAGGGAATTAAATAGATAATCTC